>JAYKKI010000083.1:4152500-4272500 GCA_039881145.1 Druceiella hillmani | reverse complement strand
ATTCTTATTAAAGAAGTAATTAACGATACGCTAATGAAATTGCGTCTATGCTATTTTTATAATAGGCCAAGTGATGGTTTGGAGCTCGATAATTTCACATTTAGTAAAAAACCTCATTAGGGACGTTCGGTTTTTATTGTTTATCAGTAATTGATTAATCGATTTATGTTAATTGTTATTGTCGTCTCACTGTCGTCATCGTTAATTGAGGTAGTTCTTAAATGAAATTAGAGTATTTTTTTGGAATTTTCTCTTGGAACTTTTTATAATTTTTGGGATGTCATTTAAAAACCAGTTAAGTGATTAAGTCTCACTTTGGGAATACCGTACATGCCAACGCAAATCACATAATGTACATTATAATATTATATACCTTTAAGAGTTAATAACATTAAAATATGTAATATTGACGAAATTTTACATCATTTAATTGAGTAATATTTCACAGGCGTAAAAATACCGAGATTTTTAAAAAATTATATGATTTAGAACCGTCGGCATAGTTTTCTGGTATGATTTAAATAAATTATGATTTCTAGTAATGTTGTTTTTTTTCATAATTTTTACTAGCAATTTCGGTCACGGGACAAGAAGAGTTTTTGGAGATATTTTCAATAATATCTCTAGAATTATTTTACACAAGTTCAAAGATAATTAGATTTGGAATTCTTATAAGTCTTACGTGAGACATTATATCAAAAATTAGAAATTTAGAGTGCACTGTTTACTCCCTTCAAATTTCTATACGACTATTTTTGACATTGAGACATAATAGACCTAATAATTTCTCCAAAAGTTTCTAAGTCAAATTGTTTTTTAAGAAATCGGGCAGACGGCAGATGGACGGAAACGTGAGTGATGATTCAAGGGTTCCTGTTTCTTTTTGAGACAAGAAACCCTAAAAATAGGAAATTGAATAAGAAGTATGAAAACTACACATCTATGATAGACGTTTCGCATGCAGGCCTTGAACGATTAAATCAATATGCAGCAAACAATCTGCTACAATTATCGATACCTACACACGTGAAGCTCACATAACAATATGCCCGCGTGCCTTCACATTCTATGTTTCCTTTTATTTTAAGGTGATGCTTTAAGTCAAATTGTATTTCCATTTTATTCACGGGTATCGGAATTTAGAACGAAATATTGAATTATGCGAGATGTTCAAGGAGCAATCAAATAGTTTTTTTTTTCTTTAAGCATCCATTCACGGTCTTAAACCTTTTTTATCAACTCTTAAACTAACCTATAACTAGGCCAACCGTAACGCTATAGCTTTCCTATTTCACGTCAAAGTATTTATCGAGATAGTTTATTTTCTAATGAAAACTGAAACACATAACGGCGTAGAAAAATTATGATAATCTTTATAGCTGGAATGACAGTGGTTCCATAGTTGCGATCGGCGATTAGGAATAATACTGACGGAATCATCAGATTATAAAAATATCTCGATAACTATACTGACGGAATCATCAGATTATAAAAATATCTCGATAACTATAATTATTCATTAGTATTTATTAACTTACTAACACTTGACTGACGATGAACCGATTGACTGACTATGAACCTTTGATAGAATAAATTTTACCGACACGACTGAACTAAATAAAGAAACATTGGATATACACTGGAGTATACGAGATAAGACAAAAATGATATTTATTCCATTATTTTGAACGAGGATGACGCTTCACAGTCTTGGATCAAAGATTAAACTTTTAAATGAAGATATTTTGATGAAATTAATATTAATTGTCTTGGACTTGGAATCGACTGCCGGAGTTAGTAATTACTATTATTATAATTATTACGAACTTTCGATTATGGTTACTGATTTTATAATAGTTTCGAGAATATCTCATCGATAGATCATTCGTTTATGGAAATCATTCATAATAACCCTGTAATATGGAAAATTGCGTCAAAATTATTTTTAAAAGAAGGAAAAAAGCTCAAATTGAATTGAGACGAATTTAATCTCGAAAGTATTTTCTGTGCAACCAATATTATAAATTCCAAATATTGTATATTTGTTACTTAATCGTACGGAAACTATTGTACATTTTTAAGTATTTAAACAGTTCGTTATTTGAATGAATACAAAGGTTATTTTTAACTGAAAAATAGCTTAAACCTTGCACTATAAATACGGTATTTTTTTTCTTTATATTCACATTTACTACTATAACAGGTCAACAGATAGATGGCATAATGCGTTTATTTAATCAACAAAATTTTTTACATTTTTTTTTTGAGAGTTGTTGTAACAATCTCAATAGGAAAGGTATAATTCCCGCCATCATCTAGTCATACATACTTTTTGCGGTGAGTATAATCGGATGTCGACTCTGCTTTCGACAAGACTTTTAAATCTATACATATAATAAAACCGTAAAAAAGTGAGACTGTACCTTCAATACGTTTAAGTAAAACTAAGTGCTACATATTAAAGACACTTTACTAAGCCTAAAACAACAGTTTTTGAAATTTTTGTCTGTTTGTTCGTTGTGCACGCTAATCTCCATTTCAATAGCTTCACTAATAAAAAAATATATGTTAATCTTTAACTTACGTTCATGATGCAAGCTAATATCAGAACCGGCGGAACCAAGTTGGCTGCCAACGGCATTATTTATCAGCGTTTTTAGTAAACTTTATGTTCATGGAGTTCTGAGAAAAAACGAAAAAAAATTCCTAATAATTTTTCTTATTCTGAATACGGTCCGAATCCGAATTTTCTTATTCCGAACGAATTCAGGGGTACAGATAGTTCTTAATATAAATGCGAAACACACCCCCGACGACACTCCATACTAGCGAACAGATTTAATTGCCTACACTATTCATACGCACTCGCCTATCCGTATCCGTTTGTGTGTGTGCGTAAATTAACGCAGGACTGTCAGCAGCGTGCAGATAAAGAAAATTTGCTATTACTATATATCGCTCTCGGTCATTGCGAGCTATCGCGCTAACCGAGTGAGTCGATGCTAATACGTCAGCAACATAGCTGTTTCTCTTTCCAACCGACTGTCTCTATAGCGCGCTGGCACAGTACCTTTGTACTAGCGCGTGTGTTTTTGTTATTACCTAATTGTGAAAATGTAATTATTTCACAATATACATATAATTGTGTGAAAGTCGTTTGACAATAATAATATTAATTTAGAATTTGAAGAAGGTACGTAGTATGGATTTTAAAAAGGAAATAAAATTTTAAATAAAAATATATTTTGCTTATTTATAAATGTGATACTCTGAAATATTTTGTTCATTGTATTTTTGACTTGATTAGTTTCGCTGCAAGTGACAGATCTCTTAATAAAAAATGTAATAAGCCTACAGCGGACACTACAAGGATACATTTTACAAACACATCGACGTTCAAACAAAACAATGAGTTTTGAACATGAACAGTTTGAAATTTAAAACGAGCAGTTTTGTAGTGAATGTTTGTGGACATCAAATTATATATACTAACTAAATAAGTTTATTTTTTAAAAATTTTTAAGAACATGTAGTTGTCTTGGCTTCTTTCATCGGGAGGGAAAAAAATCTGCTATCCTTATTGATTTTATTGCTTTCTAAGCACCCGTAAACAGCACAATAACAGACCATTATATTCTATTATTATAAATGAAAGGTGAGGCGTATTTAATGCCACCGGTAAAAATACTTGAAATCTCTGGATAAAATATGTACTTGGTATGCAAAATACAAAATATTTGGTATTGTTAATAATTGTATGGAATGATCTACCGGAAGTTCGGACAATTGTTACTTTATGGTAGGGCTGCATTTTGTACGTAGGCTTTCTCTCTCTTTCAAATCTAAAACGTATAAGAAATAAGTAATAAAGCGAATATTTAAATACTCGTAAGTCGTAACACTTTTGCATGACATATATTCATTACGTAAAGCAATGCTTCGCACTTTGCAGCTCGCGTACAAATATTTACTGAATATGACGAGAATGAGTATTTTAAAACTAAGATTTTAAATACGGCGATCTTTTCGTCTAAAGGCTTTCTGTATTTCTGTTGGGATAATTAATAACTTAATTCGTTTTTTAGATACACTTTCTAAATTATTATCTCAACCGTATCATTTACTTATCAGTCCTAAGCCTGCAACTGCGAATATTTATGGTATTATCTTTAATGACACTGCATTTTATACAAAAATATCTTCTTTAGAAATGATAGGAATTTCTATTAATTTTCACTGCAAAAAATAAAAGATATGAGCATTGAACCTTTAATAATAAATGGCAATTAAAACTTATTGGACATCTCATATGATATATATTTGTAATAGAGTTCTTTTACAGTGGAATTACGTCGCCCATACTCGTCGAGTAATTTGTCACCGATATGTTACCAATATTTTATAATACTAGTACTCGATGGCTCACTCGCAATACTAGTACTCATGGCGTACTCGATGGCTCAAAATATTCATATCGCCCAAGTCTATTATAAATAGCTAACAGGTACGACAGAATTACGCAAGTTAAATTCAACAAAAGGTAGCAACATTCGCGTGAACGCAGCGAGCGGCAACCCAGGAACGCTTAGTCACCTTCATAATCGACATCTGAGGGAGACATTAAATTGGCGGGGAGAGGTGAGTGTCCCTTCTTTACTGTTGCTATTCTTTGGCGAAAGTTTGTTTGTTTATTACCTAATAAATTAGCAATTACTCGTCATAAAGTTTTGTAAAAATATTGAATATTATGAACTGTTATATCGGATAATATTATTATGGGAAATCGAGTGGTTTCTATAGGAATAATAAGAAAATTTCTTTCCTGTAAATGTGGTTATTGTGAATCTAAATAATAAACGATTGTATTACCCAATTTGTTTTCAGTGTCCAACAGTGGCAACGATTATCTTATTATCAATGTTTTCTAAAGTTATAATTTAAAAATAATTTAAAATTTGTTGACCACAATTCAAAAATCATCGAACAGTTTTGAACAGATAAACAATTAAGCGATAAAAAGTCAGTATGTCTAATATATATGCATATAAAGTCAGTATGTCTAATATATATGCAATATATATGGCAATGGTTTTCCAGACCTACAAATTTAATTAATAGAAAAGTTTTACGTTTTAAGGTTCTATAGCTCAAAAGGGAAACGGAACCCTTATAAAATCCTTTATGTGTCTCCGTAGTTTCGCTCAGAAATAACTGGATGTAGCAATTCGATATTTTGTATAATAATTAAACATGTATACCTGACACTAAAATATATTTATATTTTTCTTTTCCTATTTCCTTTTTAAATTTTGTATATAGTGTGGGGTATTGTTTCTACCCTTTCAAGTAATAAAGGCCTCAAAAAAAAATTCATAATTTTAGGTAGTACATTTTCAGAAATAGACTGAAAAATGTACAAAAAAACATGTTTGTCACCCATTATTTCCGAAAGTACTCAAGATAAAATTATGTGAAATAGAATTTTTCGATGCTTACATCTGAGTTACAGGAAAACACTACAGATTATCCTTGATCTTAATAATTGTTTTAAAATATTAACCATTCTGTTACGCCTATCGAAGTTATGTTAGGTAATATATTTACGTTGGGAAATAATTTAATAAAAATAATATTTATGCAATTATATCTAAATGTGTACGGAACCCTCGTAGCGAGAGATCCATTGGTACTTACTATAGACTATTTCTATTTCAATCAATTTAAAATACGAATCAAATTAAATGTTTTGTCTTGAGATACATAGCAGAACGATAAGTTTGTTTTGTTGAAAGCAAAGCCCCTGGGAAAATCTGGTAAAAAAAATTAAATGGATCTTTGGGTCTTTTAGGAATCCTAAAGGAAAATCTGGTAAAAAATTCTCTAGCAAAAATCTGGAAAATCTGGTAAAAAGAATTCCCAAATTAAAATATAGTAAAAAAAATTCAATGGATTTTTGGGTCCTTTAAGAACTGTGCTCTGGAATTCTGAATATAGGTGGCGTAAAATTGGAAATATAACTTTGTAAAACAATAAAAGAATATAAATATAACTTTCGGAAATTTAAAATTAGGGATCATTTGGAAGTCATGTTTTCGAGGTCTACGACTTCCACAATATTATATTACAAAATAACGAACAAAATATTACAACAAATATAAATTTCATTGCAGAACCTATCGGCACGACTGACAAATCAATTTAATTAAATAATTGGTGACATATTATCAAAATTTGTTAAGAACATTTGCAGTTAATATTACATTTTATTATCGCTTGTATTTTCATTATGCTACTAATTATAAAATGTACAATACATTAAATTTAGATATTTTATTTAATTTAAATAACAGTCGTATCTCAGTCGGTAGAAACTTTAAAGTTTATAGTTAATCTTTAATTGCACTCGTATTATGTCATTTCATAACAACAACGAACCTTGCAACTCCTAAAAAAATTAAAAGTTTTATACTTCAATGTACGTTCAATGTTTTCATATGCTTAAATATAAATAGATGGCGAGGAGTTTCCATATATTACCGAGTAGTATATTTATCATTGTCTTTTTTTTATTTTTCAAGGATATTTCATAATTGGGAAAGAAACAATAATAACTTGTTTTTTTTTAAATTTTTTAAATATTCCACAAATATACTTGTTACATTCCTTGTTATCAACAAGAAAATATCACTCATACTACACAAGATACGTGTATATCTTAGAGGGAATCCTCTTTGTAAGTTAAACTGTATCTATATATATGGGCTCAAATAGGCGGACTGCACAGTCATTAAATATTGGCCGTGCGGGTCGTTACATCCACAATTAATTATTTTATAGAATACTTTAACCAGAACAAACGGACGATGAAGGTACTACGACCATTTTCAATATTGGCGAGCGAGACTCTTCAAAATTATGTTGGAAGAAAATATTTCATCGAAAAGAATCTGCAACCTATGTCAAAAATTCCGGGACCCGTGTCAATGCCACTTATTGGCTTAGCTTCACGTTTCTTTCCCGCGATTGGTAAGTGGACATTTCAATTTTGCTTGTGTTGTTTTATTGACATGTTTATACTTGAAAATATGTGTTATGATAAAACTGAGGGAAATACACTTTTAATTCTAATTAAAAAAAATTCCAAACATACAGTTTGAAAGCGAGCATTTTATATTCGAGACTTCGTATTGTAAAATAACCAGTTTCGTCATTTCGGACGCAGACTTTGTCTACTTTTGTACGCGATATTACAAAATTTGAAAATTTTCCTTCGGCTGGACGTGTAAAATGTATAATTGTAATGCACAATAACTTTCTATTCAAATTTTAATCGAATAATTTTAAAGAATTAAGATAATTTTCGAAAACACAAATTGAAAGACATTAAAAGTAAGAAATTTTGCAATTGCTAGCAATTTTTCGTCGTCCATTTTCATCCGCTTACCGCAGACGCGAATGTTGGATTGAGAAATAAAACTCTAAAAGCAAAATATCAAACATCTGTGACGGGTCTGTCGTTTTCCAAATAAGAAAAACGAATTCGAAAGACCAATATGTGTGACCGCCCTAAATGTTCGATTTAAAGGATATTATATATATTTCATATATTTTGAAAAGACGTTCTTATAAAATAGTTGGGAAAAGATTGTAATATAAGATTTTTTTTTCATTTCGCTTTATTTAATAAATACGGTTATCATAAAAATGAATAATTGCAAAACGTTTCATTAAAATACCTAATTTTTATTTCTTCGTTGATGATTCGACAACAGAGATGACATTTAAACATGCAGCATGTAATATATTTATTTAACTAGTAAAACTTACGTTCTTCTTATATTTTTTCTTCTTGTTTCTTGAAAACGATTCTCAAATGTTCAAGAATTAAATATTTCCCGTCAAGCTTCTCTCCGAGACCATTGATATGTCATTGGACCTATAGCGCACGATCTAGGGGACGGTCTATTAGTTATTTTACCGTTGATTATAATAAGAAATTTACATTTTTCGTTGTTATCAACTATTTACTCTCGTTCCATTAAAAATGTGTCATTTATTATATGTGTTTATTCACTAGCTTCATTGCAATAAAGTGTCAGTAATTATATATATTACGTAAAATATGTTATTAAGGAAAAATGTCTCCAGGAAAGGTTAATTATGTTACAGGTTTTATATCTGGTAAAAGGTTCAATTGAACAGTCATTAAATTTATAATTTTACTTCGATGGTTTTATTTCCGATTTATTTACGGCATACGTGTATAGTAGATAAAGCCTGTAAGGTATATTTTATTACCAGAAATACATTAAGTACTTAAATATTTGCTGTAATACGATTTAGTTTTAATGAAAACGTAAAAAATGTTTTTTTCAGGAAAATATGGCAGAAAATTTGTTGGCTGTACAAACGTACAGGATATGTACGGTACTTATGGAAAGATGGTTAAACATTCATTATTTGGACTGAATCCTATAATTTTTATCCTGGATCCAGAACTGGGTGAACAAGTACCGTATATTTCTTATTATTGATTTAATATTAATCTTTGTTTACGACACAGTTCCAGTGTTGAAGATCGTATCAGTCATATTGCAAAATACAAGTATCATGCCAATAATGCTAAGTTTACGCAAAATGGCACTTTTTTACAAAAATTATAGATACTTCGAACTTTTGAATTAATTTTCTACTATGGATGCCTTTAGTGTAAGGAAAGTTAGTAGCCAGTTAGATTAATTGGAGTCCATGCAAGTCTGACGAATGAACATATTCAAAGAGACGCTTTTTAAAGCGACCTGAGATGGCATGGTATATTTCCTTTTACCCTTTCCTTCCCACTTTTGTTCACAGAAAAAGTATGGTTGCAAGGTATATGCAATATTTCAACTACATGAAGATCAGAAGAGAGATCTCACTTATGAATTAGAATGTTCGATTATTAAATGGAATTAATTTGTTATTTTCTAGGTACTACGTACTGAGAATCATAACCCTGCCAGGAAAGCACTTGATACCTTGGCCTATTACAGGACAGAAGTTGAAAAAGAAAAATTTAAAGATTCGCGAGGACTTTTAGTCGAGTACGTTACATCTCAGTATATTCTGATATTTATTAATCAAATATTGATAATACGATTAATTATTAAAACATTTATGGTATTGAAGCATATATAAGTATTTAATGATAAATAGTTATTCCATTATAGTATTTACAAATATTAATCCAGTTTCCCACCACAAATTTTGCAAAGGGTAAATATCGCGAATATCTAAAAATATTTTAGAATATCGATATAGTTTCCGCTAAATTCCTTCTTAATAGAACTCGGATTTTTTCATCTATTCCGCTTTAGTAATTTCAGCGATTGGGGTGGAGGGTGATAAGAGTTCCGTCTTTTCCTTTTGAGGAATGGACCTTAGATGGAACCTTAAAGTAGACTAATACTATGAAATTCCTTCGCTCGTTAAATCTTTAAAGATATCATTTAAGCTAGAAAGTTACAGATGTGTAATATGTACTCTGATTGACCTCGGAAAATTAGTGGCTTCATATCTGTGCGCTTAGACTTATTTGTGTTTAGGGCAGTATTGTAACTTTATACATATATCAAGGTCTGTTAGCAATACTATTTTATGATCCCATATAACCTAAATACATTTTTTTGCGTAACTAACTGATATTAAAAACAGTTTATTCTTACTTCACTTTTTTGCCGCAGGCAAGAAGCCACTTGGCGTGAGTTCAGAAAGAAAGTCAATGTGCCGCTTCTTGATTTTAAAATGATAAGGAAATACACTGGACAAATAGAAGACGTCACAACGGAGTTTATTGAACGGTATATGATTTTTAATTACTCACTCTTTTCGCTCTTTAATCAAATTCATCTTACCCATTTCTAATTAAAATTAGTGTCTTTAACTATAATTTAATATTGATTCAAGTTTCTTTTCTTTTTTCTTAATTGTTTTTTAACGGATCCAATAGGCCTCTATTCTAACGCAGTTTATATAATTTTATATCTAACGCAGTTTGTTAGTAAATATATTTCATTTACAGCTTTGTGATGGAAAAACTATAAACAATTTTTTTTCTTGAGGACAGAAAAACAATATTTTTCTTAGATCCTTGTGAAGGTTACCTTTAGTAATTTTCATTCTCATTAAGGCTAATAAAAGGTTTTAAAATAAGTATTGAACATATGTCTCCAAAAATTTCGTGACCATTTTTATAATAAATATGGTAAAAACATTGATTCTGCCGTAAAATTGAAAACCGCAAAACAGGATTTAAGAGCAAAGACAGAGGTAAAAATTCTCACTTGGAAAAGTTTCCATTTTGCTATTGAAAAATACGTTATATTTCAATCATGACTAATTACACCTTCGCAATAGTACACTTTACCTCATTATGATTTTGTCTTTAAAGTAAATGACGTTCCAAAAACAAGCAAAATTTAAAATTGTGCCTAGCAATACATTTGCAATTAATAATTTCAGTTATAAAGATATACCATCCTTAAAGCATATACTTCATTAAATTTGAAAATTATGACAAGGAATCACAATCAGAACTCTCTCGTTCAAAAGATCTTTCCCGCTGATGGTTTACCCGAACCTAGCGGCTGAATTTATTGGTGATATTATTTTTCTCTTTGTGTTATACTTTTTCGTACAATAGTATGAAACTAATGTATCCTTTTAAAATCGTACGCTTATAATTTTTCACGTCTGGGTCCAACAAAAGTTTGTGCCATGTGGAGATATTTAACTCTTTTTAATATTAACACTACCACTTTAAATAAGACTAGAAATGAGAACTTGCTAAATCAGTAATTTAGAATGAAGTAGCACATTTTTTATTATATTATCAAATATTCAAAAATACATTTTTGACTAACCTTGTTGTTGTACCCGACGCTTTCGTCAACGACTATCTGTCAACAAATTTAAATGCATAAATAAAATAATTTCCAGCTTGAAAATTCTCCGTGATGATAAAGGTATAATTACAGAAGATTTATCTAGCGAACTAAGTAAATGGTCACTGGAATCATTATGTCTCGTAGCGTTGGGGACACGTCTTGGAGCACTAAAAAAAGAAAACGACAATTCATTATTAAACAGACTAATTGAAGCCAACGATGAAATTTTTTACCTCATATTTTATTTAGATGCAAAACCAAATTTATGGAAATATTACTCAACTCATCAGTACAAAAAACTCATGAAAGCTTACGCTGATCAAACGAGGTAAGGAAAAACAATAAATTTGGTTAAGTACTTATGAGTATGTTTCACAATCGTAATTGTTTCTCCGTTTATTTTTAGGATAAGCGAGCACTATATACAGCAAGCTCTAGAGAGATTCAAAACAAAAAATGGTGATGGTGACACAGACTTGAGCATTCTTGAAAAACTACTCGCAATTGATTACAAGACAGCTGTTGTTATGGCAGGTGACATGATGATGGCCGGTGTAGACACGGTAAGTAAAATAAGTACAATTACATATTTACAAAAAGTTTATAATAAACTGTGTTCGTTTTTTTTGTTTTAAAAATCTTTATTTGTCTTTCATAATAATGATTAAATAAATCTTTTCCGCTTCCTTAAATTCGGTCGTTGTCTTCTTATTGCTTCATCTGAAATAGACCTAGATTCCGAAATCGCAATTTTTTCAAGTATTCAAATTTGGTTTTAACCTTCGCTTGTAAAAAAAAAAATTAAAATGAACTTCGCTTGTTCCACAGCATCATAAGGTGTCATTATTTTTTAAAAAGCGTGTTTTATTTCCAAATTCCAGGTTGCGCACACTACAATATTATTGTTATATATTTTAAGCCAAAATAAAGACAAACAGAACCGCTTACGAGCAGAATTTAAAAAGGAAAATCACCGTGAATACCTCAGAGCCTGTATAAAGGAATCCCAAAGAATGCTACCAATTTTTCCGGGAAATGTCAGAACCACAACCAAGCAACATAGTGTGGGTGGATACATTATACCAAGAGGCGTAAGTTAATATACGAAATAAATATTATAGTATCGCTTATCAAATTAAAGACATTTTATAAAGCAAGTTTGTTCTCCGAAATGTCAGTAAAAACTTATCCAGTAATTATCATGAAAGTAATCAAACTTTTTAACAAATATTTCAGGTGAAAGTTATGATTTGCAACGAGTTTTTCAGCAACTCAGAAAGTCAATTTCCTCGACCCAGTGAATTTCTTCCTGAGAGATGGATTTGTGAGAAGACTGATCCATTCCACTATAGCAGAGCGCATCCATTTTCAGCACTACCATTTGGATTTGGTTCACGATCTTGTATTGGTCGCAGACTAGCTGAAATGGAATTGGAAATTCTCGTATCACATCTCATTACTCACTTCGATGTTGACTGGATTGGTCCTCCGTTAAGAAGAACTCTTTCAACCCTTGCTTATGCCAAGCCCCAGTGTCATTTTGTATTTAAGGATGTATAATAATATTGAAATAAATTATAACAAAGAATATTTTGTATTTTTCTAAGAAGCTTATTATCAATTTGTGGATTGCAGGTTAATTTAATTTTAGAAAAAAACCTACAAATTATAATTTTTTGACTATTAAATCATATTTTCTCGTTAAGATGAGTATACTGCAGCACGTAATATTTGAATGAGACAATATGTTTTGTTCGCGTTTTGGACTTCTACACGTAACTCTGTACAAATAATATTTTGACTTACAATGGAATTTTTTAAACATAATTTTGTTCGACATTGGTTTTATTGGAACCTGTCAAAGGTTTAAAAAGGAAAAGAATAAAAAATATTACAATAATTAGTAATATTTTAACAATAAAGTTCAACGTCATCAGCAGATACAGATAAAAATGCATGCACAACATACAGATAATGCACACGGTCGAATAAAGTGGAGGAGTTTAAGCAGCAAAGCCGACTCGGTTAAGCAGTTAAATGTCTATTTAAAGTTTAATTTACAATGGAACTATTTGTATTCCAATTCCGATGGCTACGGCTGATTAATATCTATTGTCATAGATAGGGTAGGCCTCGTTTGCTTACGTCGTACCTATAGATAATTATAACAAAATGTTATAATATTACAATTAAGTATTAACCATTTTCTTATAGTAAATAGTAAAATCAATAATAAAATAATTATATTTGAACTGCATACCTAAACAAAGCAAGGTGGTACTGAATTATCATGTAGTTCAACTATATATATCAAGAGTTCAGTTAAAGCAGGTGTCTTCAAAATGTAAAGAACAAACAAATGTTTTTTTTATTCCATCATTAAAATTTTCTTGACCAATGAAATCCAGTCACTCTCTGTTTAGATATTATTTTTTAGGAAACTTGAAATATTAAATTATACAGGAGTATTGCAAATAATTAAAAAATACCACAATGAGCATTGCAAATAATTATACTAGCTGTGCGCTCGCAAATTTATTTAGTTCTGTGTACATTTCTATATGGCCTCTTCAATACAATTATTAAGTTGCGTGTTTGCACAACATGCAGACTGACAGGTGATTGTACGGACTCGCATTGATTGTCCTCAAAACAAAAACTAATAATTTAGTTTACTAAAACTTTTATTACATGTATGTTTGGTACATGTAATAAAAGTTAATGGCATAATGTGCAGTAAACATTGTCATAATGTTTCGACTAGTAGTGTAATCCTATATATCACGTTTTCTTTTGACTATCGATATTAAACAATTCGAACATAACGTATTTCTGTCTCTCTCGAACAGTGCATATAGAATCGTATTGGGTCACTATTGCATAAGTATTCAAATTGCACTTAATCAATTACAGCCATCCGCTAACAAATGGTGAAAAAATAAAACCAATTTTTAATTTTTTTTTCACAAATTGTCCCGCAAAATTCCTAAGCACAAATCAGATATATTTATCTGATATGAACCAGATGTTTTTATCTGCTAAACTGAGGATTTTATGAAATTCCAACGAAAGTAAGGTTTTAAAATAATAATTCAGATGAAATGGCCACCCGAAAAATTTGACTGTTTTTGCTCTACATATCGTGAGTTAAATCTAATGAACGGCTGCTACCTGAACGTATACTTTGCTATACACGTTGTTTTATTGAAAAAAATTTAAAATTATTTTTTATCTTTAAAGTTTCAATTTATCTCAGATTTTTACTACGTTGATATTTTTAGTGTATGGTTTTGTGTTGTAGTGTATTGTAGTGATGTTGTAGTAGATATTTTTAAAATTGATTATGTTATTACTGTTTTTTCGTTGAACGCAACCACCTGTCGATAACATAACCTCAAATAGAATAACAAATTCAAACGTGACGCAAAATTTAGACTCCAGATTATACTTTCTAGATTATGCTTATATATGTGATAATCTTAAAAATGACAGAATTATTGAAGAAGATGTTAATCTTAAAAATGACAGAATTATTTAATGATGCTCGAGTATCCTACACCGGAACGGGTTCAAAAAGAACTACCACCAAAATACCTTCAACATAAAGATTTAATGAGGATGCTCACAAAAAAAACACGCCTTCAAAGTACCTGACGGACATGTGCCCACTCGTAGAACTGGTTACTAACGTTCAGAAACGATCCAAGCAATCAGCAAAGGTACTCACATCTCTGGATTATATTAGTGAAAAAAAGAAAGGGAAAGTAAAAATAATAAGGTTATAAAGAAAAAACTTAATATTAAAAGCAAAAAATGAAATTAGATTCAAGTTCTGAGGAAGAAGAAACGATAGAATTAGCCGGTGAAAATTCCGGTCCCGAGACTGAAAAAATAAAAGCTTAGCGGCAATGAATTGTTTGTAAATTATGGCCGCATGTAAATTCCATTCCATTCAACAATTCTTACAATCCTTGTGGCAAGAAAATGAAGAAACGGAAAAGAAAAACTTATAAGAGAAAAAAGAAAAAAGTAACGAAAAAGGCAAAGGGAGGGGAAAATGACCCGGAAATTAAAAAGCCATCTTAACCTTACATGAACCTTACACCTTATAGCGAATATTGACATTAAATATGTCTAATAATAAGAATAATTACCAAAAATATACATTGAAATAAGAGTAAAAGCTCCGTTATTATAAAAACATTACCCTAAAGTACGCATACAATTTGTAGGCTACACTGGAAAATATTTTAGTACCAAAACGAATTTGAAAAGAGAATAACATTTGTTACAATTTTTTTTTGTTTAATTATCTATACGCCAAATATAACTTAACTATACCTGTATATAAGGTAATCAAATATAGAAATATAGCATCGTAAGCAGATATATTGTAGCTATCTCGCTCCAACGCCTTATAAAATTAATGAATAACATATACGATCTAGGCTTTTCAAAGTTGAAATTTCAATTATTTTCACGAAATGTTTGAAACGCCTGAATATTTGCAAAAAAAATGGAGGGTAGTCCTTTTTTACCGTGTAAAATTTTACAATTTGCATCAGTAAAATATTGGTGTAATACTTGAATTTATACAATTTTTTACAGTGAAACTTTGGGAAGTTAATGTTTTTATTATGTATGTAATTTTATAATAAGCTTGGTATAATAGAATGAATTTTATAAATAGTCGTCAGCTGATCGAATATATATTTGTGACAACCATATTTTAACTGTTAAATTCGCTTGTTTATAAAAATTCTCTCTAAAAATTGAATGGACTATAGGCGTGGTTTTAATAATAACCCGACAATCCGATAATTTATATCTGCAATAAAATATTACTTTGCCATGTAGAGTTACAGTTAAATGAAAGTAGAAACTGCTTGGAAATTTATAAAATGACTATTCCTTTTGGTTTAGTTTCGACCGTAAAACGCATTTATAACCCTTGTCTATTATATGGTAAAATTTGAAAAGAAATTTGATTCAGCGATATTATTCCGTCAAGGTGGTGTTGAAGACGCGTTTTTGTTAAATTGGTTGTAAAATATATATGCAAATTTGTGGTTTAAGCAATTCATTTAATTTCTTACATAAACGGATAAAAAATAAAAATAATGTTGTTAAAGGAGTTAACATAGTTTACCGAGGAACAAACAGAGTTTTCGCGACCATAGTAAAGGTCATAAGATAATTTGCAAGTCAGGCGAAAGGCCATATTTATTTTATGCTATCTCTCATGACTGCGTTCAAGGTAAGGCATTTAAAACTATGTTTTTTCACAATGTCAATTTTCGACTGAGGAAACTCTTGTACTTTTATTTCATAAGTAGTTTGAAAGTACCTTTTGTGAATAATAATATTTATTACCCAAGGTTTTTGCGTCTACTAACACCAACCGTATTTGATTTCTATAAATAAAATTTTCTTTGTTTACGCTTGCAACTGCAGGGGTGATCGCACGATTTTTGCCTATCACTTTTTTTGAAAGATAATAAAAAAAAGTGATAGGCAAAAATCAACTTAGTTGAAAGCAAACAAAAGAAGAATGAATATTAGAAATCAATTGAAACACAAAAAGAAACTGAAGTTAGGAAGAAAAATAAACTGGTAAAACGATTCCAGGACACTTAAGACATAGCACAAAAGATAAAAAACAATGGTTATTACAACAATAATGATTATTATTGCATTTTTTGTGAGGCAAAATGACAAAATCTTCACCTTGAAGACTTGATTATGTACTTTTAATATGGAAGTGAGATATATACAGACGACCAAACCACGCGGCCTACTTTTGTGACATGCGTCGTAAAAAACAGATTTTTATTGTTGTTAATAGAAATTAGTCTTTAATTACCACCTGTGGTCATCATGGTAACCTGAGTAATTACCCCACTTAGCTTTAATGGGATAATAACTTGCCCAAGCACGATAACAACGGGTTTAGTTTTTTACGTGATAGTCTGAATTTTACCATATAATTGATTCATTTTGATTCATAAACATAAAATCATAAAGTGAATAGCCACTTAAACTGACACTACTTTCCTCTTCTTTTATTTTATTTTAAGTTTATTCGGAGTATTAGAAAAAAAAACACTTTAAACGAACTTTGGTAGTATAGAAACTAAATGGACTCTTTTGCCTTAAAATAGGAATAGCCATTTCTATAAAAATAACTAAAAATATAAACCAAAACTCATACTTATCTTTCATCACAAAAAAAATCCGCCTAAATTCTTACTCGCAGTTTCAATATTCCATATGTTACGTCTAGCAATTTTGGCAATACCACACCTTACCCTTTGCTGTCTTTTTGATATTCTATATTTACATTGAATAGGTTCCAACTTTCTTAGATGCTTTTTAGCATTTTTCGTCTTACTATTAATAATTTTCACTTCTTCCTTCTTTATTACTTCGAATCTTCTTAGCCTTATCTTTAAGAGTATCACACACGACTTTAGAACCCCATTGATCAATGTGATATAAAGCTTTGCGTTTTTGTTTAAAATTAACAATTGCAAAATTTGGAGTTCGAATTAGTTCTTGAAAAGATATTTTTACAGTTAATTGTCCAAAATTTTCTTTTAATTTTATTAAAGGGAGTTTATTATCAGAATCGAATATTAATCTGATTGGGTGGTGATGAAGGTGTACGTCTTCTTTCGTACAAGGATCCAAATTTTCTAGATCTTCTGGCCCTGAAGAAGAGGTATAATTACATTAATAACTCTTGCGCGATATTGATATTAATCTGCGAGAGCATATATTTGCATGATACAGATATTCACGATACCGAAGTGGTTATTCAATAATCGTAGTAAGGCCTGGGCTTTCTTATAAGCCTACATAAGACACCCATTGAGTGATCTTGATGAAAGTGTACTATAAAAAGTAAGAAGCAGTGGCAAGCACTACAAGAAGTAACTAAGGTACTGTTGCCCAACAAGGCTTGGCTGATAAGAAGGCCCACACTTAAAAACTCGTATTGTCCGTAGTCTAAATAAGTTTAGATTTCGCGCACATATGTGAAAACATTAATAAAAAAATCGTAATGTTTTAATAAAGCCGACTTCTCCTATTCACCAGGCTCTAACGCAAAAGGTTTTGATGCATAAGCTTCACGCTTTCGATCAGCATCTGTGCTTATTCAATGCAGATTGAAAGAAAATGTCAGACATTTCCGCACTGCAGTAAAAACGTTGTTAAGAAACAAACAAATAAAATAGCGAAATTTATTTGGCATTGAATGTTTTGAATTTTAACTTAATGCAGGTATTATAAAATTTCTGAGTATTTAATGAATTATACAAATATTTATATAAGATCGAGGATATATGTGCGTGGAATGTTATTTTGATGTGGGAATGTTATGATACAAGTTAACCTAATACTTCAAGACTAACTCATTTGTATCTTACTATGATTTATATCTGTTTTCCCCACAGCTGATAAATAAATTATAAATTATTTTTATAGATATCCATGACAGATCTCTAAATCAAAGAAATAGTCGTGATATGCAGACACAAGAAGCTTGCACTTTTTTTCCAAATCAGGCCCAGTTGAGTTATAAAATTACATTTAAAAACTATTTTTTTAAAATACATCTCCTAAATTGCTAATTATTAGTTATTAATATACAATTTTATACAGTTATAATAGAGAAAAACGTAATTTTCGATTGCAAAAAGTTTTAAATGTGCTATGTACGTACAGACGCATAAAATGTGTATATAGAGAAATTTATTGCTCTGGCCACTTTAGAAACTGCATTATAATATTTGGGTCCACGCGAGTTTGAAATATGGAATTCTTTTTTCTTATAAATTGAAGTCTCAGCGTCCTGTTATAAACCTGTAATTTGTACATTTTATAATATTAAATAAACATATTAAAAGTGGCTTATTGGCGATGGTTACTAAGTCTTACTTTTTAGGAGAATAAATGATGATAACACATACTTGGAAAATCGTTGCAGTCGTTTTAACACTATGAAAATGACAAGAAAAATCTTAAAAAATCCTACCATATATAAAGGAAAAAATAGTAGTTTGGTCACCTTTGTACTATTTGCAGAAATAGTGATCGCTAGCAACTAATTTCTAGCTTTTACTATAATTGTGAAAGGAACGAAGAAATTCTAAATGTCATTCTTACGTAAAGGAAAAACAATGGTTCAGTGATAAAGTACCGGAGGCTGAAGTTGGAAGTACGAGGTTGGGATCTTGGAGGAAATATTTTTTCTTTTTCTCATAAAATAACATAAATCAACACACATCTAACAATCGAAATCTTTTAGCCTTTAAATTATTTTGTTAATATTTTGAGGTCACAAGTAGACAAGAAAATTAATGCAGAAAACATTTTTGAATCAACATCGCTCACAGGCATAAAACCTGGTGCATATTTCAAAAAGAAAGATAATATCTACTACACAGGTATTATCAACTCCGTTTCTTTCATAATTTTTGCTTCGATAAATTCAGAAATAGAAGAGGGGGAGGTTAGAAAGTTCTATTTCAACATATTTTTAAAATATCTTTTAAACATGCCATTTTAAATCATAAGAGAAACCTTTTGGTATTCCTCATAAGAAACTCTTTTAATTTGTATCATATAATATAAAAGATCTGTATACTTTACTTACTTCATATAAAAATACTCGGAAAAATAAAATACACTGTGACGGATGGCCGGAAACACAGGCATGTGAGTAATATTATTCCGTTTTTTTCAGTACCCTAAAAATGTTGTTTGCTTTAAGGCCTTGTTAAAGGATAAAAATTTGCCAGATGATTTAAAAACTTTTTACATTGAAGTTGCATTACGAGAGTTCGTAAAATGGAAATTTCTTGCTCTCTCATTCCCGAGCATCCGAGACTCCTACTTGAAATGACGATCAATAATTTAGGATTAATACCACACTCATTACAATACTCAGTTTTTCTGACACCCGATCAGATAACCGTTTAGAGTTTCGACCTCGTGATTACTACACGTCTATCCACATTATCGGCAGTCCTGCATAACTTTTAGTTTTATTTAAGCATCTTAACAAACGTATCAAATGTTTCCAACGTGTTTCATTCAAAAAATTAATATACTGACTTAGAAAACTTACACTATAAGAAATATCTGGTCTGGTGGATAAATATATCAAACGTCCAATTAATCCCTGATAAGGAATTGTTTATATTGGATATGATTCTTATTAATTTTATTGTTTACAAATTTTTTAATTTCAAATTAACTTCCATAGCTCTAGCTGACTGTTTGAGTCCATAAATTGCTCTATTTAGCTTTAAAACTTTGTTATTGCAATTATCAAACTCTGAACATTCTGGTGTTTCCATATATACTTTTTCATCAAGAAAACCATTCAGAAATGTAATAGAAATATCAAGGTTATCCATATTTAGGCCTTATTCAACACTTAAAGCTATCAATAGTCTTAAAGTTGAATATCTTAAAACTGGTGACAGAGTTTCAATAAAGTCTATCCCTTTCTTCTGGGTGAAGCCCTTAGTGACAAGCCTTGCTCACTTTCACTATTATATTACTTTTTAAACACCCATTCATTACCGTACCGTTTTTGGTCTGTATTCTAGCTCCCACGTGTTATTTTCGTGAAAACATTTTAATGCGTCCCTTATCACGCATTTCCACTGCACTTCTTCAGATCCAGTTATCGCATAACGAAGAGTAATCTGCTTATTTGATACTTCTACACACGTTTCTGTGGTAGATTGACGTCACACTGCCTAGAGTTGATTTTCTTGTCATCTGGCAACAATGAATCGAAAAAAAATGTCATTTGTGTCACTTGATGAGTCATCAGGAACATATGTCTCATTTTTTGATTTTCCTCTTTCGCAGAAAGAGCAGCTTATGCTCTTGCTCACAGTAACCACCTTTTTAGCTGCGCCTTTAGGTCGCTGCTTCTCTTGTACCATAATCGTTGTTGTTAAACTGTCATCTGCATCCTCCATCACTAAAATAACTTCATGTGACGCAGGATCATATAAGCGATAGCCCTTGATATTCTTGGAATATCCAACTAGGTACATTTTCTTTGCTTTCTTATCCCATTTTTTGCGCCTTTGTTTCGGGATATGAACAATTATTAGCCCGTCAAATTATTCTAATTTAGCTTTCTGGCTATCCGTATTTCATAGGGAGTAGTATTCTGATCTATATCTGCTGCTGGTAACCAACTTTTTTATATATACTGCTGTGTTCTCGACCTCTGCCCAAAGTAGTTTGTCAAATTTGGCATCAAACAGGTGACAACGAGTTTTCTCACCTACTGACCTATTTTTCCTCTCACATGCCCCATTTTGTTCCGGGTTAACAATTTGTTTTCTGATGGGCTATACCGCATTGTCTCAAATAATTTACCATTTCTGCTGAACAAAACTCTCCGCCATTGTCAGGTCTTAATGTTTTTATCTTCTTAGACTGTTGATTCTTAACAAGTTCTTTATATTGTTTGAAATACTTGAAGGTTTCATTCTTGGACTGCAGAAAATATATAAAACACATCCTGCTGAAGTCATCTACAAATAATAGGTAATATCTAGCTTTGCCAAGTGATTGATTTTCCATTAGCCCACAAAAATCTGTGTAGACCAGTTCTAGGACCTCCTCACTTCTGCTTGCCGCAATCTGAGGAAGCCGAAGTCTCGTTTGCTTTCCTTCACAACATACTGTGCAGCTAGCTTTACTGATATTATATTTTTCATGAAAGGTAGCACCTTCAACTGCTTCATTTTTAAATTTATTCAAGTCTTTCGCATTTATATGACCTTATTTCTAAGTTTGCCTCTCCACTACATTAATTCTGTGAGTTGTAATTTGAGCACCCATGCTAACTAAATATCACTCTCTTACCTCTCTTACTCTCGTCTAATTCTACTCACTTACAGTAAGTTCGCAGTAAGGTTAGGCACACACAAAACTGTGTTTACATTTAGAACAAACTCTTTATCATCGACACGTGTCGTAATCTGTAGGTCTCCTGAGCATAAAACTTGAACAATCGTTTGATTTGTCACAATAATTTCCTTAGTTTTTGGTTGAAGATTGGGCAACATATTAACATTCGAAACGAAATGAGTGCTGGCGCCCGAATATATTTGCCTGTCGGATTGACTGATTTTCTTAGTAAGAAAAACTGCACCAAATGTATTTTTCTTCGCTTTTTCTGCACACGCACATTGATTTTTGAAATGTCTAATCTGCTTACATCTGTAGCAACGAATTATTTTATTTCGTATTGTATTACTTCCATTAGCGTCAGTACACTGACAGGTGACTGATGCGTCCCATTTCCGTTCATGCCGCCCTCATTCGCCTCCCCAACATTCCCATGTTGGGAATACGCTTTGTTACTGCCAGTTCTACCACGCTTATGAAAATTTTTACCCACAAATACACCTTCAGACTTAACCTCAAAATCTGCACTCGTGTCTAACAACTTGGTTTTTATGGCGTCAGTTCTAATATGCCCGAATTCTCAATGGCCATTATCATTAGCCAAAACTTTTCTGGAAGTCCTAGCAGGACTAAACGACATAAGTGACCCGATCCACCGGACATTTATCTCGAAACCAGTTTCTTTCAGTTTCTTTTTATATGCTGACTGACGTAGCTAGTCATGGATTTGGAGGTTTCAATCCGTATACTTATGAGATTTCTCAGCAAACTAATTTTTCGTGATTAACCGGAATCGTCAAACGTACTCTTCAACGTTTCCCACAAATGGTACATCGTAACTGTTTAATATGCACATAAAGCTATATTTCGATTGTTAAAATTAGTTTTACTTTAGCTTTCAAATCTTCTTCTTTCTGAATCGTAGTAGCCGTCGTCAGTAATGGTTGCTTAAAGCCGTCCGCCGTTCCCTCTACCGCGAGCACATTTTCCTCCGCATAACACCAATCGCCGTAATTCTCACGGTCTTTCAATTTCGGAACGTTAGTTCGACGTACTTAATCCAAATGCACTCATTTGTTGACATACTAAACCCAAACTCACTGTCTTTAAATGAGCTTATAATTGAAAACGGGATTGGATACATAACCTGACAAAACATAGTGTGGTTTTGGAATCAACTAACTATATTTCATTTTGTCGTAATCAGCGTTGCAAGATAGAATAATACAATTTCTATAGAGGTTTATGTTATCATATTAGTCTATTATTTTATTATATATAAGTAAAAGAACTGACGACAAATTCTTTCCATACGTTTGGGTTTTATACTTTTATAACGTTCCCCTAAATAATTTTTTTCGTAAATATATTTAATATACAGACAAGTTAATTCTATAGTTTTATTATATAAGACCACGAAAAAGTGCACTACAAGAAAATTTAAACGACCTAATAGTAAACCTACGAAAATAATCAAATCACATATTTTTTAAACAAATTCAAAGTTTTAAATAAATTGAGACCAAAAATGTCTCCAAAATGCATCTGCTCGCATTCGGGTTGGCGTGTACCTCTCCATTCTTCACTTCGGTCATTGAGCGGTGTTTACAGGTTGATAGTTCACGGGATAGTTGCCTTAGTAGTAGCTGTCGTGACAGTGTTACGCCATGATAATGTGGAGGTTCACCTATGTATAAACGGCGAGAGTTGGGGGCAATGAACGCCACTTTTCGCTAATGTATGTCCGGACGGAAAATTCCTTTGTGCAAAATTTTCGTAGCACCATGAGTTGATGTACATGGATGCACTAAACATTTATGTAATTACTACATGTGCAGTAACTAAAAACTTCCTTGCCGTTATAATAATGCACTGTAAATAAATTTTTGGAAATATTAAATTCACATATTTTCTAAACGAGTGTGCCGATTCCGGTAAAATTATAACCAAATGTTACCTCAAATCAAACCCTATGTTTTTCATAAAATTTTATATGAATTGAGTAGGTATCTTTTACCTCACGCGTGTTCAAATAAACATACAAATACGCAAAAATTCTAAAAATACTATTTTTATGTATTATTATTAGACGCCCCTAAATTATTTTTTTGTAAATATCTTGAACGTACAAATAAGCTAATTCCACAGTTTTATTATATGTGTAAATTAAATACTGTATGATATATTTGTAACACCATTAAATATTTTAAAGAGTCTTGAAGATTATCATTTAGGTCACTTTTCCATAATATTACGAAAACTAAGCCATCACAAATATAATCGCAGTTCTAGGGTCTAAGCGTGCTATTATCGGAAGCTGTTTGTTTTATTATATATAATGTTTTATTAATGTATAGAAAGTATCTTTTAATTACGCTATGTAAAGCCTTTAATTAGTAAATAAATAATGTTAACGAAAGCAAAGGTAAGTATACTATTATATATACTTTTCATGCTAGTTCAAATAAAGATGATTGTTTGAAAATTTATAAATTAGCAAATTTACTATTAAATTAAAAATTTACAAAGTAAAAAAACGCCATTCGGGAAATTAATTTTTTAATTGTTTATCGGTATTAAGGTAAACTATTCACGTTAATTATTTTTGTTTCCTCGCTGTCATCATAGTTAATTATCATAGATGATAAGTTGTCCATTTATTAGGGTAATTATGGTCTAGGAATAAGATACGTCATACTATTTTTTAACACTTTCGTTCACGAGGAATTTTTACTTTAACTTGTCAACCTTCCCATATTTATGCAAATAAAGAATTATTCCAGTCTTTTTTCCTTTTCTCTAGAAAAGAATATGCGGTATTTTTTTTCATTTCAATACGTAATCCTAAAGATATTACTGAATAGTCCTAAACGATACACTAAATATCTCGCGCAAGGCAAAAGCATTCCATTATATTTTTAGTTTTAATTAATTAAAATATTCTCATATTAACATCGCTACCATACAAACCAATAAACTAATTAAATATTTATCTGATATACAATATGTTTAAGTAGAATATTAAAAACGGTAGCTTAAAATATTGAATTGTATTAGTAAAAAGAAACAAAATTTAACACCAATTGTTAAAATTCTATTAAAATTTTAATATCATGAAAAGGAAAATAAAAATGTTTCATTTTCTTTGCTAGAATAGTTCTCTAAAAACTGTAAATTTATGAAGAGATGTGGTGAAATTTCTCCTTCTATGAGGGTTTGGTTACATTGAGGAATTATTAAAATTTACAGCAAACACTCTGTGGTAGTTATTGGAACTTGGATACGCAAAGCTAACACAAAAATAAGCACACGTGCCTTCACATTCAGTGTTTTCTTCTCATTATTAATTTTACGTCATATATTGTTTCAGGTAACAAGTTTAAGAATAATATATTGATTAAGGCATAATGTTTATATGGCATGCTAGCAGACCAATTAAATTATATTTTTCTTAAAAGGGAGTTAAATTAGGTTTAAATAATGTTTATGGACACCTCATTTGTAATTAAATTGACACTAAACATTTTCATCTACTGAAAGTTTTTTTTCAAAATTTCGACTAAATTATAACTTTCTGAAGAAATTTTATTGATTCGTCCGTCAATTTTCGTAAAATATTTTGAACGCACAAAACTATTATTTGCAGTTAATAAAACGTTAAAATAAAATCAACCCCAAGGCGACTGTGAGTGCGAAAGTGTTAAAAACAATATTAATATATGAATTCAAATGGACGGTCGACACATAGTTATCGAACATTAGCAGTGTGCGCCGTTGGACCCCTAATTATTTTACAGGCGACGATGAAACGATTAAGGCCTGTTTTAATATCGGCCTACGAGACTCTTCAAAATGATGTTCCAAAAAAGTTAAGCGACATGAATTTGCAACCTATGTCAAAAATACCGGGACCTTCTTCGTTGCCCTTTATTGGATCAGTTTCACATTTGGTTTCTAGGATTGGTGAGTGTACACTTTAATTTTGATTATTTATTGTTTTATTTTGTCGCGTAAACTCATTTCATCCATTACATTTAAAGTGTTCAAACACACTTTAAATGTAATGAATGAAATGAATGAAGTGAAGAGGAAAGGCTGTCGAAGTTCCACTATTATACCTGCTTAAAATTTATTTTGAACATTTTAAATTCAAGATGGAGTGTCAGTTTCTGACTTGCTTAATTGATTTGTTTTGACATGTCATTATTTTGAAATGAGAAAATAATTATAATAATATTTACTTTTTAATTCACTTACCTCCTTTGGACACATGCAAGCACAATGATAATACCTAACGACAAATAGTTTAATTAATTTTTTTTAAATTTTCGTCAATGACTGGAGTTTAAAATAACATTATCTGTCATGTATTTTTTTAACCGGCGACATTTATGTCCCGTCTATTACTTGTGTTGAAAATGGTTGGTGGATGTTTCCAAAATTAATCTTTTTATTTTTTTATTTGAATTTGCGGGGATGTTTACTTAATACATCCCCACGCATTTGGTAATAGATTCATTTGGCAAATGATTCGATATCATTCTAATCAATTTTCTATTTTCCATCTTTTTAGGTGTTACCCATTTTTTACTTTTTTTTTATTTGCATTCAGAAAATAATATTTATAATGCTTTTTTATAAAATACTAAGTTTTGCGCGCGGCTTCGCTCGCGTAGCATAAAGAATTATATTTCAGATTTTTTTTCAAAGAAATCAGTATAGATTTCAATCAGGCCAGTTATATAATTACGGGAAAAGTATTATTTTGATATCGCTGATTATGCAGACATTACTTAACCTTTATTGTGGTTCAATGTAATTGATTTATATATAATTTAATCTTATCTTTTAATCCAGGAGGTGTTTTATTTATTTGCAAAATTTTATTGCAATAACTAGAGCCGTTTAAACGTAAAATAGTCAATGAAACAAATAAACAAACATCGTTTCACATGTATTATATGAATGGGAAAGTAGTGACCTTGTTTCGAAAAAGGGTTTGAAGGGTTTTCCATATGGTAAAGAGTTCATTTCTTCCTATACTTATTAAACTCTCAGTTTAATATCAGTGATTTTACATAGATAATAAATTATAGCAAAATACATCGCAAAACAATATTTATAAATTTCTTTAATATGTGATTTTGTAAATAAATTCTAAGTTAAAGCAATACTTTTTTTTAGGAAACCGTGGTAAAGAATTTGTTGCCTGCAAAAATGTGGAAGATATGTACAAAACTTTCGGAAAAGTGGTCAAACGTGACTCTATGTTTGGACTGAATCCTATCATTTTCATTTTGGATCCAGAACTGGGTGAACAAGTAAACTATTTTTCTTGTTATTCATAGTAATAGTATTCTTTGCTCGCTGTTCAGCTGCGATGTAGACTCACGCGTCGTAGCCGTATTGTAGAATCATTTGTATGCCAATAATTCTAACTGGTAAGTGCCATTTTTTTGCGAAAGCGTTAGTCAGTCGAAACTTGGCTTGTCCAATAACTAACAATATACTTTCTAAAAACAAATTAATGATATATTTAGCAATTAACGCAAAACCTTAAATTATGGTAGTAACTTGCAAAGTATTTCCATTATGGTATTGAAATTAAGACAGTCTTATTAATGATTTGTAACTTACCAGCACAGGGGTAGCAGTATTGACAAATAAAATTATTACCAGATTCCAATTTATTCAAAATGTAAGTATTTACAAATCACAAAACAAATTTTACATCCTTTGAATATAGTTTAACATATGATTTACTAATTATATGTTACACTATATTGTTAACAACTTTATAAACTATTCGCTGAGTACGTCATTCGAAGTATTGCCTTAAATTTATTTAGAGCATGTAAATTACAGACAGAATCAAATAAAGTCCTCGTTTAAACGAAGACTAGAAGAAAAGACGAAGATTGGAAGAAAAGGGCTACATTTAGTTTTTAAAATAAGGTGTCAAAAATTGTTTATTGTTTAAGGAAGATTGAAAACGTAGCGTTGAGTTAACGCGTTTAAAGTTTGAATTAAGTTATCTCGTACAAAATCTACGGGTACATTTTTAAAATCGGCGAAGCTTGAGGCATATAAAATTTCCAGAGCTTAGAATTTGGTCTTCCGTAAGGAAACTTTCATCTCGTCGAAGCATTTGGGTGTCCTCGCGTATAAAATAATTTGAACTGTTGACAAAAACGAACATATTTCGGTGTGTCGCCGCAAAAGCTCTTTAGGTATTAATTTTTCGAATGCCTAAGGTAGTTTTGCGGTGTAAAATGCGTTGTTAACGAAATTCGCTGAATTTTTGATAAATTATTACTATAAATATCTAACTTATTTTAAATTTAAGAATTATTTACCGTTTACCTTTGATAAAATCGCTCTCAAAAATTGTACAATTAACATTACAGGAAAAGTAGTTATTTCCTTACACTTTTCATTTTATTTAAAAAACCTATGGAGCGATTGGTCTGAAAAACTAAGGCAATGTAAGATGATGTTATATTAACATTTTGTAAAATACAATATATACCGTTTAGTTTTTTTAAAAGTCGCTCTCAAATATTGTACAATCAACATTACAGGTACATACAACAATAGTAATTTCGCCACATTTTTCATATTATTTAAAAAAAGCGTCGAGCGATTTGTTTTAAAAAAATAAGTCAATGTAAAATGACGTTATATTAAAAATTAAAAAACAATGTATTTACTGTTTAGTTTTATTAAAAATTGCTGTTAAAAATTGTGCAATTAACATTACTGGAAAAGTAGATGAATTTTATCACACATCATTTTTTTTGACAAAAGAAATAAAAAGCGCAATAATAATTTTTTTTAACTGTTAAAATAATGTTATATTAACAATTTGGAAATAAAAAAAAATTTCATAATATGTTTAGGATCAATACCGACTAAAATTAGTCATTAAAGTATAATGAAAATGGTAATCCCCGTACTTGTATTCTCGAAAAATTAGTTTGAGGTCATAAATCTCATTGTTATTTTACGTGCATTTCATTCTTTCAATAAACGGATAATATCAATTTTTACTTAGTATGTCACTATGGAGGCGACGTGCATACTTATATTTACATCGTCCTGATGGACAATAATATTATTGACTGTGTTGGAATATCCGCGTATTATTAAGCCATAATATAACGATGACTCCTCCTATAATTCATTTATCAATTTAATCATTTCCCAATCGTTTCATTCGAAGTTTAGTTTTAAGGGATCAATTTATCCACTTTTAATTACTTTAATATTCTTTCCTGCTGCGTTAAAAGTTTCCGCATACTGCAACCTCCTGCACTTATTTCACATTTAACTGCAGATTTATAATATTAAGATGCATTTAATACACATTTCTTCTTTCTGACTGTAAAATAATCAACAAATTCCTAATTAATAATTACAAGTTCTCAGTGAAGTGTTAACTTAGAATGCACCAATATCTGCCGGATTTCATATTCAGACAAACAGAAATAAACCATACAGCATGGCTAACGTGCAAAAACGTATTTGAAAATAGTGACGTGTGATAACTTCTGATAACTTTAACAGCGACCGTTGACCGGTCAGGTTAGCGACTATTATTGCTGTTTTTTGTGGATCCATCACTATCTTGTCTGATAAGTTTAGAAGCACTTATAAACTTAGAAAAAATACTCGGTTAGTTAGATAAAATGCTGTAAATTTTGTTAACACTTTCGCAGAATGAGTATCCTTAACAATAATCCAGAGATTATTTAGTATTCTCTTGAAAAGTTTCGAGCTCTCTAGCTTAATGTATTATATTTCTTTGTACTTCTAATCTCCATTATATGCGAATGTATGAGGCATCCAGGGACATGTTAAAACATATGTAGTTCTTGTGGAAAATCTTAACATATTATATGTATCGGTATTTAAATAATAAACTGATGACCGACCGCACCATTTAAATCATAATTTTGAAGAACACGAATATTATATATTATATTTCTGCCTTAATATTAGAGGAGTCGTAAAACATATTTCCATCCGTCACGCTGTAGATTCGCAACGGTTCGAAAATAATGTATAATTGTTCGATCATCATGAAAAAGCTGTGATATGTGACGTATTATATAACATTTACGATAGTGTTATTATACAAAACGACACTCGAGTTAGCTAACATATTGTAAAAGGCAAGAAACGTACACCGGACGTTTGTATTATTCTGTCATTACTGGATGTTGCCCATATCTTCAGTCTCTTCATATTCGAAATATGGCTAAAGACACTTATCAACTAAAATTGAACCTCTATCTAATCCGTCTCCTTCGATGCGACCAAACATATTCTACTTGTAATATTTCTATATTCCCAACTTTTTTTCATTTATAAAGCAAAAACCAGACTGCTTAATGAGTTTCCATTCGAACGAGCTACCTAAATCTGGGAAGTAATCCATTTTCAAATCTATCCTAACCACATGTAAAAGACAAAATGCCAAAATATATTTCATATAAAATAATTAAGTATATTACAATATATATATATATATATATATATATATATATATATATATATATATATATATATATACATATATATATATGTATATATATATATATATATATATATATATATATATATATATATATATATATATACGTATTTATTTATTTATAAACACACACACACACATATGTTACATTTGGGTCAATTTAGGGGACCTTTCGTAAAGGTAGCAATGTCAGGTTTTCTGTCAAAAGTTTTTGAAGTAAATTCTGGAAAAAAGTGTTGTGAACTTCCTTTTGAAAATGATGTCAAAAATTAAGCTCAAAATCTGATGTTTGGAATAACTCGTATTTCTGTTAATTTTTTAAGCCCATGTTAAGACGTATGTAAATGATTGTTTTTATTCCGATTAAGTTAGTCAGTTATTAAGATTAACTTAGATTATTTAAGAAAAAAAAGTCACGTTTCCATCATAATTATTAATTTATAACATGAATTTTTAAAAGAAATGTTTTGTTTAAAAGAAACAAAAAGAAATTGTTTACTCGGGAACTATCGAAAATCGCTGAACATACATAGGAGTGTGTGTATATATATATATATATATATAGATATATATATATATATATATATATATATATATATATATGTATATATATATATATATATATATATATATATATATATATATATACATATAGCATAATTTTTTTTATTATTTTTACAGGTACTACGTGCTGAGAACTTAAACACTTCAAGGAAGGCATACGATACCTTAGTGTACTACAGGACTGAAGTGGAACAGAAGAAATTTGAAGGGGCCCGTGGTCTTTTAGTTGAGTACGTTAGGTTTCAGTATATTTTGATAATTATTCCATCAATAAATAGCATTATTAGTTACAGATGCTAAATATGAATAATTATATTGATTTTCGTTTTGGAACATTTATTAGTAAAGAAAAATCAGAGTCAAAAATATTTACTAATATTTATAAATTTCTTCTCATCGAATGATTCTATTAAAGGACTCTAACCAAAAAAGTTACACTTATGTAGGTACCCTGGTTGACCTCGGATGATTAGTGGTAGGTACATACGGCGATGTCGGGCTTTATTATAATTTTATGAGATCCAAAAACAACCTTTGTGGATAAGTGAACTAATTGCTAAGAAAGTTTGTAGCTCATTATATTCCATTTCTGTGTGTACAGGCAGGAAGCCCCGTGGCGTGAGTTTAGACAGAAAGTCAACGTTCCACTTCTTGATCTTAAAATGATAAGGAAATACTCAGCGCAAATAGAGGAAGTGACAATGGAATTTATTGAACGGTAAGTAGTAAATAAGTTAGTATGGTACAGTATAAGCAAAAGGCTCATTTTTAATATTATAATACTTCTTATATCTATATGCAAAAATACGAAAACTTATCTGACTTTTGTTACAATTTAAATTTTTTTTCAGTGTGAAGATCTTGTACAGATATAAATATAATAGATGATATTAAAGTACTTTATAAACTTTGGAAAAATTACTTCGGAAAACATCGAAAACAGTAATATTGAAATAAAACTTTCCCCGAAATGGTCACTAACCATACAAGCGCAATTTTTATTGTATAAATCAATACCTGTTATACCACATATCATACTTACATATCAATTGTTCAAAAATGTTAAAACCGAGCAAAGGAAACGCGTGGTACTTTTTTAAATATTTATATGCAATCCCGATCTAATGGATATGTTGTTTCTTTCTGCACTGTCGGTAGTTCCGTTTTACAGTCGATTTGTACCAGAGATGCGCGATATTGTACCTTATATATTGTATCGTATCAAATTTTCACAATCCGATTCTTCAAATATTGTATCTGTCGGTCTACTATGGAATCAGAGTACCTAATTGAAGTGGAAAAACGCGCATACACAAAACTTATGGAAAAGTATGATATAATGAAAAATATAATAATATTTGAACGATTATTTGCTTTCTCGTTTGCTAATTGACTGTTTACTATTGTTCTATGATTTTCGAAACTATATTTTAAAAGAGTATGAAAATTAGTTATACTGGGTCTCTTAATACCTAGATTATCTCTAAATGGCTTTAACTCTATATTCTTGTAAATTTAATCCTTATACATTATTTTGTCCTGTTTGAAGAAATAGCCAATATATTAATTCTTGGATTGACGCAATAATAATTTTAAGCTGTCAACTATTGAATATATTTGGCGTTAATTTTGTAGAAATTCATTATTCACAATTAAATGAAACTACGTGATGTAGTATTATTTCTACTTTTTTTAAGTTCTTTACCACGACCTAGGTGTCGTTGTATTACAAGATCTGCAGGTGGATTATTAGTAAAGATACTGCGTATTAGAAAGGCAAGCTTATTGCTTTCATTTAATTGTCAATCAACTATTCAAAAACACAAAAGCAGAAACAAAATTATTTAATATAAAGCCGAAGTAAATAATACTATTCCTAGAAAGAAAACAAATATAATTTCATACAATCAGCTATCCGGAATTAGTACATGCATTCACACTTTTAGAGTGAAAAGAGCGCTTAGATACGTTCACTTGCAACGTGTATCTTCAAGTACACGTTCCTCAAGTATATGTTTTCGCATTATATACCGTTCACGCGGTATGTCGCTGCCCCCACCCTGGTAGACTTGTGCGCGAATAGGCGCAGTTATTTAATGGCAAACGCAGTTATATTCTGCCCTATAATAAATAGACCCCTAAAAATCCCTAAAAATGAAAGCCCTATTTTGTTATAAATTTTTAGAATTCTCTAGGTAAGCACTTGACGATAACAAGTTTTGTTATATTACAAATTTAATTATAACGTCCGCTATTTTTATATTTTGTAACGTCATATAAATAATGTTACTCGGGTTAATATACCTATTTTAATGGTATCATCACAAAATTTTATAAACAGGGTAAAACCTTTGTAAATTACAAAACGGTATTTAAATCCTTCAAGAATAGAGAATCCAACCTTTAAAAGTTGTCGTTTTACTACACATTGCATTTAAATTCAGCCAGCCCTGTTGGTGTTATATGATCTTGTCTTCAACGTCAGAAACAAGTAAGAGTGAAATTTGTATTTCTCAAGTCGTTAATTAAATTGGAAAATGCTGAGCGCGTGAGAAATATAATAAATATTAAAGAAGACTCAGTGTTTATTATGGTGAGGAATCACAACCAAAACCATTTCGTAGAACTTAAATATTTCGAACAGAATATCGGTACTGATTATTCACTTGAACCTAGCGAATGAGTATGTCGATAATAAAAATTATATTTTGCTTTGTTTTACGAGCTTCTATTTCCGCCAATAAAATAATTTAATATTTTATTCATATATCCTTATGTTTTCTAATACATTATCACCGCTTGTTGCAACAAAATCTTGAGCCATGTAGATTATTTCAGATTTTTTATATTGGCACTAGGGTTGTAATTAAAAATTGTTTACGTGTTATGATAAGTTGTTAAAAGAGTCATTCAATAAAAAAAACAACAAAATTGTAATATTGCGTCACATACTTTAACGAATATTTTTGACGAATGCCTCTGTTACACCTAATGCATAAAACCTCAATTGCTACTATTGCTTGTTGCCAATAACCAAAACCATTATTGGCAAAAGCCACTTATGGTTGTTACCAGCAACCACTTGTCCTCACCTATGAAATACATAAAAATAATACTTTACAGATTAAAACATCTTCGTAATAACAAAAATATGGTGGCAGAAGATTTATCTGATGAAATCAATAAATGGTCACTGGAATCGATTTGTCTCGTAGCATTAGGAACACGTCTCGGAACACTGAAAGAAGGAAATGAAAATCCTTTAATAAAGAGACTAATGGAAGCTAACAATGAAATTTTTCACCTCGTATTCGAGTTAGACGCGAGGCCAAGTTTATGGAAGTTTTATTCAACCCATAAATATAAAAAAATCATGAAAGCTTATGCCGATCAAACAAGGTAAGGAAAATCAACAAGTCTTTTTCACGATACGTTTTACAATCGTAATTACGGATGTCCATTTCAAGGTGTTACGGGATTTTTTAGGATAAGCGAGCACTATATACAGCAAGCTCTAGAGAGATTCAAAACAAAAAATAATGATGGTGACACGGACTTGAGCATTCTTGAAAAACTACTCGCAATTGATCACAAGACAGCTGTTGTTATGGCAGGTGACATGATGCTTGCTGGGATAGACACTGTAAGTGGAATAAATAAATCCATTAAGCACCACAAGCTTAAAATACGCTGTTATTTTTTTTTAATTTCATAAACCTAAATTGTTTTTTCATAATAAGATTTAAAGATATTTTTCCGTGTTATAAAATTCATACTTGTTTTTCTTATTTCTTCATTTAGGGATATTTCCAAAATATCGATTTTTCATAGATAATTTTGATTTCAATTTTCATTAGTAAAAAAAGTAAAGTAAACTTCGGTGATTCCACAGCAGTTAAAAGTTATAATTTGTTTATAAAAACATTTATTTATTTTCGAACTCTAGATCACGCACGCGACAATAGTATTACTATATATTTTAAGCCAAAATAAGGAAAAACAAAACCGTTTACGAGCAGAACTCAAAAAGACAAATAATCGTGAATACCTCAGAGCCTGCATTAAGGAATCTCAAAGGATGCTACCAATTTTCCCTGGAAATATCAGAACCACAACCAAGGAACATGCTGTGGGTGGATACATCATACAACGAGGTGTAAGTTATAACGAGGTGCAGGTTTACACCTTGGTCGAACTCCTTATAGAAACAAATATATATATATATATATATATATATATATAAATATATATATATAAAATTGTATTGTTTTTTTAAAGCATTTATTTGATAATGCACGTTTATTCCTGGAAATTTTGGAAACATCTTATTAAAAATCACATCTTATCAAAGCAATTAATATTTTTAAAGTTTAATTAATATTTTTCAGGTGAAAGTTGTAATTTGCAACGAGTTTTTCAGCAACTCAGAAAGTCAATTTCCCCGGCCGAATGAATTTCTTCCAGAGAGATGGATTTGTGAGAAGACCGACCCTTTGCACTATAGTAAGGCCCATCCATTTTCAGTATTACCGTTTGGATTTGGATCACGTGTTTGTATAGGTCGTAGACTAGCTGAAATGGAATTGGAAATTCTTGTATCCCATCTCATTAAACACTTTGAAGTAGAATGGGTTGGTCCTCGGCCAAAGAAATTTCGATCAACTTTAACTTATTACATGCCACCGTACAATTTTGTATTTAAAGATGTTTAATAATATTGGATGAAATTATGCCGAAAACATTTTGTAATCTTCTCATATTGCTAAAATATGATTTATATGTGCTAAATATATGGCTTATATGTGCTAAAGTACATGGCAAATTAAACAATTTCCTTGTTTAATTCTTGAATGAGGAATTGCGGCCATGATTTATTTGGTGATTATGTGCAAGTCTCTTAACATACGTATTTCTTGTTTGTATTATGAATAATGTCACTTGTAAAATATACTGTACGTTTCTATGAAATTCTATATGTGTATATATATATATATATATATATATATATATATATATATATATGTATATAATTTCAGAGAAAACACTGATACTGATTTTTTGGTATGTAATAGTATCATGTCATATTGTATTCTGCACTCATCGACTGGACAAATCCCAGTGATTTGACTCTAATTATATATAGATAATTATAAAGATATTGAAACGTATTGGTTTTTTATTAAATATTTTTATTTATGATGTTACTTTGTTCAACAAAGTGTGCAATTGATCAGAAAATGGTTTTTGAATTATTTCCGTAATAGTTTTTAAAAACTTGTGTTTTATTTTAAGTAGTCTTTGAAATTATGTATTTACTTGAACTGTTAACCATGTAGGCATGAAATCTGAAATACAATAGAATTTTAATAGATAATTGGCATCGACAGAAAGATATGGACGTGTAATATATAGGTATATACAACACAAAAAAATAAAGCGTAAAGGGTGTATGTTTTCATATACAGAATCGACCTACACAATGACTTCTAGTCTTATTTGTTTCCTTATAGTTATCTTTATTTACTTTATACTAATATATTCAAACGTAAATTTTACTACAACGATTTAATTCATTTTTTTCTTAACCTCTCATTGAATAAGGTTGCCAGGTTGCTTTTAAAATACTACACTTTTAACTAGTTGACAAAAGAAACTACGAGTATATTATAACTCATTATTCACAATTAAATGAAACTACGTGATGTAGTATTCTTTCTACTTTCTTTAAGTTCTTTACCACGACCTAGGTTTCGTTGTATTACAACATCTTCAGGTGGGCTATTAGCAAAGATGTTCTGCTAATAGTCCACCTGAAGATAGTAGAAATAGAAAATAAAATAGAAGAAAGATAGAAAATAATAGAAATAGAAGAAAGTAGAAATAATACTTATTTCATTAAAAAATATATCATAATCATTAATAATTTTATATTGTATTGAATATTGCTTGAAAGAGTAAGTTACAAGAATTCCAAAATAATTTTTTCAAAGCTTTATGTTAGATTATTCCAAGATATTATTAAAAATGACTACAACAACATATGACTCCTCGCCCTCCTTAATATCTGAAACCGCTAAAGTCAAAATCGCTTTAGCGGTTTCAGATATTGAGGAGAAAGCTTATCGAAAAAATGATTCTTTCCGTAGTTTTTGAAAACTTCACGACATTATTGAAAGATCTATTAATTAATATAATTATGCAATGAAAAATAATATTACTCTTGTAAATAGGTTGATAGTAATACTTTACACTCTTAAATGTTGATCAATACCTCGGTATGTTCGCAGCTCTCATAGTTCAGGTCCTACTCCCCCTTAACAGGTTATATTGACTAAAAAGGTGAAAATACATTTCAGTAGAAATAAAAGAAGACACGTTTAACAACTTACAACCTCAAATTGAAACTAAAGATAAGCTAAGTGTGATAAAATAAAAACCAAATATTTACAAAATGTTCGACAATTGACATAAAAATATACTGTGGGTCTTTTAAATATTATATATTTATTCTACATCTTGGTTTTCCCGTCATTATTTGAAGAGCATTATTTTCAGCAAGCACATTTCAAAGAAATAGCTAATACGCTCTTGTAAAATTTTTTTATTACATTTTGGCTTTTTTCTTTTCTTTGGAAACATGTACTTGATCGAATGCACTCACAAGTCATTTGACGAGTTTTCATGTGAATAGAAAGTGTAGATTTATCGACAGCTATAAAATATATGGATTTTAAGCAGAAATGTTGAGGATGTTATATAAGATTACTATTGGTCAGAGATTAGTTTTTCTTTTACAGATGTAAGATCAAGTGCCGTGATGCCTTTCGTTTTATTGTAATCTAATATCCACTAGAGTTTTCACAATCTCTTTGATTGACTTTACATTCATGATGAATAGTATATATACTCAATAAAAGTTATGTTATCATATAATGAGTCAGTAGTAGTATATATACTCAATAAAAATTATGTTATCAAAAAATTAAAATGTCGCTTCTTGCTGAACCTGGTCATAATCGTTCTCAACTGAAGAATAGGGAAAATCTATTTTCGATTTTGTCTTTGATTTTTTACTACTCGTATTAGAAATGGTGTCCTATTAGTCTATAATTTAATAAACCACTTTCATATGAATATACTGGAAAAGTCGAAACTTAAATAACAAGATAGTTAATAGAATTAAATTGTAATCGACATTAAATAATTAAGAAGTGCTGGAATAAAAAATGAAAAACAATTATTTAAATTAAATGAAAAATATATAACCAAAAATGTTTATTTTTACGTTGGCAATAAAGTCTAGCGTAAACTCTATAGAAACGCAATTTGTTTATTATAAGAGTGTTGAGATGAAAAAAAACAAACTCATAAAAAACCTGACAAAAAATATTTACAACCAAATACTTGTGTAAAGTGAATATATTGCATGAAATAAAAATGGACAAAATAGAAACAAAATGAAAATAATACCAAAAAATACATGAAATATATTGGAACTTATAGGGTTATAAAAAAGAAAAATGTTTACAATCAAAAGTTTTATAGGATAATTAATAAAGGAAAAAATATATTAAGAATAGCACTGAATAAAGAATAGAAGACTGCAACTTAAATCAATTTTAATTGTTTAATTATTTCAATAATTTCCAGACAGATAAAAAAAATATGCAAGTCCAAACAAAGCGAATCAAAAGGCATGTGAACGAAAACATTAGATAGATATATCTATATATTCGCTTTACATTATGCGTCATTGTTTTCGCGTAAACTAACGCCTGATATATTATTATCTACACTTATGTAATGTCAATATTATTACAATCGAAACGTAAAACCTCTTTAGCTACAACAATTATTCTACATAAAGTATTTTTATGTTGATAATTGAACTGATATGCCTCAATATTTACAAAATAATAGAAGAGCAAAGGACATTCATAACTTGTGTGGTGTGACGATAAGTGAACTAGTAATTAACAGTAAGATACCTAAAATAATAACGCCAAAATGCGATATTTACATATGTAACAAATGCAATAATAACTTTTTAATTAACTCAAAACGGTATATTGAGACCATAAACTATTATGAAATATGTAAAATACAACAATGAAACATGCATTTTAATTAACTTGCGGTTGAGTTTTAAAATGTTGTGTGTCAATCGTTGACTTACCGCCCGCCCTACGACTCAATTCTGAGTATAGTTTTTTCCGAGTACCAGACATTCATATGATATAAACCTGTAATGACGTCCACGCGCAATACCGTAAAACACATTAAACGTTACTTAATGACGATATTTGCATCTTTTTAATTTTTAAAGAATAAATAGTGACAGGTATAAGCAGTTGTTGGATAATCGTATCTGTCGATTAAACTCCTCCCTGAAGCTAAATTTCGAAAGGATTAACGGCGTACACTAAATATATATTCAGTAATAAGTCAGTTTGCACCATATTAGTTGTACTTATGTAACATATAAAAAACGTTATAATGATATTAATCAATCATTTCTTTTTATAACAGGTGTAAAATAAAAAATGTAAAAATGTCAATCAAGATATATTTTGAATTTTCGTTATAACCAATAGTAGATTAGTAAATCAAAACGGTAACCCACTAATTCTTATGTTTAAAATTATCTATGAAATATATTTGAATTTATTATTCAGTAGATATTAACAAGTTCAATTAAATAAATTGATCTAAATGGAATTATTTCTTATTGTAATTTTTTGTCATTACTAATATTAAGAGAACGATATAACGTTTTAAATACCGGTGGTATTACAAGTGCTATGGCTTGCTAGGAATCTTGTAAAACTGGTAAAAATTTTCAAGAGATAACGAATTTCTAAGCAATTTTCGAAAATCTATCCCTGTTTTTGGAAATTGCTTAGAATTTCAAGACATAATGATATCTAGCAAAAACCTATCATTACACTATTTTAAACGATCTTATCGATAATGCACGTTTTATAGTAACTTACCTGTGAGAGTATAGTAACTTACGTTTATAAGACGCTCTGAAAATAGGATAACCACTTAGGAAAATGTTCATGGAGTATTCGTTGAATGCTTTATTAAAAACAACTTATCACTTATTAAGGCCAATTTGTTTTAATTTCCAGGTAGACAGAGGCATTAGTTACAATTGAGATAATAATTTATTACCTTGTTTACGAGTATAAGGAATTCCAAAAAACATTACGTTTGTAGTTGAGAGGTCGTATCAGCACGTATGCCACTTTGCTGCTTAAATGAGCAAATTTATTGTAAGACGATTTTTGTTGTGAGGTGGAAAACCACTAGCCGCTAAACTAAATAACATCGTTAATTAATAAAACTAACAGCGACTAACTCTGTAACACGATTAGCAATTTTCAGTTTGTTAGACAGAACTGAGTCACAAAATACTTAGGTTATTTCCTATGCCTTCTGATTTACAGCCTATGCCTTCTGATCAGCGGTAATAAATATAAGTGATTGTACATATAAACGAATAATGAGCAAGTGTATTATACTTCTAATTATGAACCTCCACATAATTTGGACAGTTTCAATACGTCTTGTCCATTTGATTTCCGTTTTCGATAGTACTTATATCATTAATTATTTTTGTAAGTTATAATCATAATAAATGATCAGATGGTTTTTTTTAATGTTTAAAAAATTGTTATCAAAACCTCCTACTTAATTTATTCTTGACCCTGGCTGTAATTGTTACGATAACAATAAACACATGACCCCTAATTTATAAACTTTTCTACAATATAACTTTAATAGCGACGATATTTATCAAATACGGGAAGTAGTCATGAACCGCAAACCAGTGTTTTTTTTTCAATAAATTTCATTGTACGCGAAACTAACTTTTTCGTATGATGTAATACAACTATAATGATAAAATATTGCGCATGTGGTGCTGATAAATTTTGTTGTGTTAATGATACATTAAATAGCTTTTATTAAGACTTTACGAAACCTTTAGGGGAGTTTTTATTTTTACGAAACATTACGAAATAATGTTGGAAAGTGTTAAATGCAAAAAAATCATCATACATTTTTGAAGTCACATTTTTACACGATGACCTTGAAATATGAACGTTTACAGCCAATTTTAATTGATTCTCAAAATTAATCAAACATTTCCTATTTTACGTATATGATTGGTCATCATTTCCACATAATTTTACTAAATTTTAATTTTTCTTAATTATAAGTTGCTAAAATTATAAATTGCGATTATTTTTCATTTTAATAAATTTCGACTTTTTATGTCAAACTATCTGAGAAAAAGTGTGTTTTCAAGCGCGAGTAGAATTCGCACTACGAGGGTTTCGTACACATTTAGGAACTGGTAAACATTTGAAAGCACGTAATATACTATGAAATTACTCAAAACATTAATTGTTCAAAACGCAAATACATTGCCTACTATATCTTTCACAGACGATAAACATTATGTATATTTAAAAAATGATAAGATATAGGATAATCGTTTTTGTTTTCCCACAACCATTGCGTATGCTTTTAATAATCTTATTTTTTGTGTAGTTTCTGAAATAAAATTGTGGGGATGTTTTTTAGCTTATTTTTCAGCATATCTCCGAAGATATACTGAAAATACACGCTTGATTACTGAAAAATACTGAAAAATACGCTGAGTGGTATGTGCGGGATAATATGATCTATTACTGTGCCAAATTTCAATTTTGTACAACAAGCGGTTTCTGAGAAAAACAGCTGTGACAGATTGAATACAGACAAATACGTGAGTGATCTGATGTTTCCCTTTTCCGCGTTGAGGAACGGAACCAAAAAAAATTTACACACGAAGAAATGGATACACTTACGTAATTTCAATATGTGATTCCGTTTTTCCATTTTTAGTACAGAACTTTGAAAATTATTTGCATATCGGCACGAAATTTTATGAACTAATATTGAGTTACCATTAGTTTGCGTATGTGCTTCGTATCTTAAATATGTTATAAGTTATCTGGACCTTGAAACCAGATACATCTATTGTAAGTTTGACAGTAGTAACTCTTCAATTCTCGTTCGGAGATCGACTGGAAAAGCAAAAAGTAGAATTCTATATGTACAAAACAGAACATACAAAAGACAAATCGTAGAATGTGTCGTGGTTTTCAAAAACTTGTGATTCTTTGGGTTTACTTTTAAACATTTTTTTTAACAGATAAACTCAAAAAAATATAACGAAATATCAAAAAGAAGTGCAAAACAATTTAAAGGCAGTCTCGCGAACTAAATGAATATGGTACATTTCATTACACGATATTATTAGTAATATTAATCAATCTAATGTGAACATCTTCTTAAACTGTTAGATAAAAAGTTTTATTTTGAGTTTTCGTAAAATTTAATTTAAGGAGCAAGTAAAAATTGTCTTGCTGACGAAGTTATATTCATTATAAATTGTAGAGTATATTAAACAAAAACGAATGTAAATTAATTATTTATATTCTAACAGAAACTATTAAACAAATTTATGGACCGATTCAAGTTAAGAAATTTCGTGTTCTTAATTTGCATCCCTCCTCCGCACAGTTGACGTATGAGTAATCATTTAAGTCTCGTTTTTCCTTTCGAGGTACGGAATACTAGCTAGTAAAATTGATCTAGTCTGAATGTCACATTGACCATTTATTGGAGTAATCGTATTATAAGGATATAGATGTACTGAACTAATTTCACTAAACACTTTTGTTTGTAGGGAATTTTTACATGAATATCTGCTTAATAGAGCCTTTACATATATTTTATAATGATCCTTATACAAGTTGTTGTAATATATATTTTATTCCATTTTCCCTATAATAAGCAAGTTATAATAAGCTATACACAACATGTGAGTATCTTTACTTTTTTAGATTGAATTCCAATCATAATACAAGATTACAATTTAAAAAAATCTAAAAAGTTCTAGACTAGTCCCTATTTACATCTGAAAATTTTGTAGAAGCTGCTCGATGTTTTTACCAATCTTTGCAAAAATGATCGTGAACGTCTGTTTCGAATGATCATTTACTACGAGTGGTGCTAAGAGTAGAGCGCAAGTGCGACAATCGTCAACATTACTAACACGTTCGGCGAATACACCGTGTCTCGATGGATAGTCAACCGTTGATACAAATTTTTCGTTTTTGGGATATTTGAGTCTTCACACAAGCGGCCCTGAGAGCTAAGCGGGAATTAGCAATGGTACTCAATTGCTGTCAATGCATGATATGAAGTCGATCGGCGACTCAATGGATTCCGCAACAGGATGGTCAACTCTATCTCTACTCTCTAACTACATCAAAAGATCCTCCCTCAACCGCATCACAAGGAAATTGTCGAAAACCTGGCAACCAGTAACGACAGCTAAATATTTTAGAATAATGATAAACGGCACATTGTCCGGTTTCCTCTCAACGCGGAACTGCCAATGCAGCCAAAACTGAATCCTCAATCCAAGAAAGATCTTCTTGCCGTTCCGTGTGATGAGAAAGGCCCACTCTACTAAGAGTTTCTGTCAATAAACACAAACTTACTACTTCTGTCCGTGTTGATTATTTCCAGAAACCGGTCGATATAATTCGAGAAAAAAGACGATTGGAGATAAACGGTAGATTAACAAAACAACAAAACAATAAATACAAAATTTAAAACAAAAAATATATAATTTGCATTCCTTTCTTCATTTATTTTTAAAACGAGTGATCGTACGGAACATCAGTTCTATAAGTACGGTTTGCGCTTAGTCGCTCTTTCGTAAACGGTGTTAGTTGAATTTCAAAACACATTGCTTTTCGAATTAGTCTATATCTACTTATTCAATATTATTAATTAATTACATTTTGAAAGAAATTATTGATTCAATGGTAAAACAATTATCGTATTCAATTACCTATGTTAAATGAAAGTTCCATTTTATACTAAAATTAAATTTGGGTATTTACGTTTTCAAAGGTTAATTTAAATATAATATAAAGGCGTCAACATAAACATAGTCTACCGTTATCATAACGTAGCAGAAACGCATCATGAAACGTATGTTTATACTGAAGTTGACAGTAGGATTGCGTAAGCGATGATAAACTTATAGTTTTTGTAATTAATTTTTAAGGCACAAAAATGTTTTAACGTACAAAAGTTATTTATAAAAATGTTTTCAATAATTGCACACCTAGTTAACACTGGGTACGAAAGGGTTAAAAATGATATCATAAATATGTGAACTTAAACAGACTTCTGATACACAGTCATCGAAGTACAGCTGTGCGGACCGTAGCACTATATAACTATTTTAGAAACTTCATTAACCCGGTCACAGGAACGATGAAAGTATTACGGCCTGTATCAATACTCGCCAACGAGACTCTCCGAAATTATGTTCCAAAAAAGTTTTATACTGATATGAATCTGCAACCTATGTCAAAAATTCCAGGACCCTCTTCATTACAACTTATCGCCATAGCCTCACGTCTCATACCTGTGATTGGTAAGTGAACATTTCAATTTTGGATGCTTATTGTTAATTAACACATGTAAACTAAAATTTTTTACTTGATAATTAGCTTGCTTTTTCGTGTACACATTGCATATTCATTTATATTTTAATGTTATTAAATTTAAATGAATTTTAAACAAAATGATTTTTTATAGCAAATAACAGGAAAAGGTTTCACTTCAATAGTTATGGTTTTTTACCAATGGTTCGATAAAAGAACCAACTATTATCAAATGTGAGCATAAATAAGCGTTCCTTCTAAATGATTTTCTGTTTGTTGAGTTACAAAATTTCTTAATTGTTTATTTGGTCTTGTCTAAGGTACAAAATCCATATTTTCATTAAGCTCGCTAACTGGATATATTTTTATAGACTTGATGATTGACGCAGATACCATCACAGTTCTCAAGATAATATCCGAGACCACTGACATTTTATTCGACCTTTGGTTGCCAATTTCTATCATTTGACCTTTAACATACCGGTTACAATTTGGAACAGTAGGCGCCATAATATCCACTTCCCGTTCGGCAATCCTTCGTATCTCTTTTTTATTATAATTCCCTTAAAATATCGTTCTATTATTTTCTTGTTTATGCACTCATTTTATGTATATGAAATATCAATATTTTTATGAAGTTCCATGCGTTTTAAAATACATTATTCAGCAAAGTGTTTTCAATGGTACATTATTTCAGAGGTGGAACCTCTTTGGTAAAAAATCGAAAAATTTGGTAAAAAGTTAATTTAAACACCTCCTACATCCTACCTCATATAATTACGACATATAAAGAAGACAAACCCTATAAATTTTGTTTTATAATAGAGATTTATTATTAATATGTTTGCAATAATACGCTTTATGTAAAAGAAAATGTTAATAATTTTTTTTCAGGAAAATATGGTAGAAAATTTATTGGCTGCAAAAACGTACAGGATATGTACGATACTTATGGGAAAGTGGTCAGACATTCATTATTTGGACTAAATCCCATCGTTTTCATCCTGGATCCGGAACTGGGTGAACAAGTACCGTATATTTCTTATTACTTAATTTAATACTAGTATTTGCTCACGGTTCAGCTGCGATATAGATATATGATGATAATATTATTGTGGAATTAATTTTTCAATTACGTTAACTTTTACGCAAAATAACTCATTTTTGTGAAAAATTTAATCACTTGAAGAAATAAATTAACTATACAATTAAGTACTTTTGTAGAAATAAATGAAGTAACAGCAGCCTCATTAACAATGCATGACCTGCGGTAAGACTAACAAGCCTTTTAGCGTTTTTGCACAAAGGGCCAAATCATTATAGTAACTTTCAATAAAATTCACCATTTAAATTGTTTTGTACATTGCTATTAAGCGCAAAATGGATATTTATAACTTTTTATTGTAGCAATAACGGTACTAAATATTAATCATTTAGATACAAACAGGACTTCATTAAAAAATTTAAGAGTACAAAGAAAAGGAAGATATATATATATATATATATATATATATATATATATATATGTATATATATAAATATATTTATATATATATATAAATATATTTATATGTATATATATATATATATATATATATATATATATATATATATATATATATATATATATATATATATATATATATATACATATATAGATAGATAAACCATATTGTCGTTCCATAAATACTGAGTGAAAAATGGGGGATGATAAGCTGATAAGCCGGTCACTGCAGTGAACAGTTTTTCACAGCACAGTCATAATTTCGTCCATTTAAATAGCCAGGATGGTTTTATTGCTAACACGGTATTAACGTTCGAGATTCGACAACCGGAAAAACATTTCACGAAAGAAAATTATCAAGAGTACAAAGACGGTAATATAACGAGAAGCAATGGGTTCTATCTTCTAAGTCTATCGCTCTCCGATCTATATCTGAACCTTAAGAATACATTTTGGAGATGCTTAAAAGCTATATTGCTAAAGCTTCACATCTAGACTCAGAAACGTGGGTGAATTCAAGCCGTCACATTCAAAATATCGAATAAAGGGCATTGGAAATTATTTTGGAAAATATATATAATTTAGAATATCGCGATAACCTGAGAATTGTTTAAATAGCAGGGAAGGTTCTAATAGTATCAATCTGAAAATAATTTCTCAAAAATCTGTTTGTTGTTTTTATTATCTGAGAAGCTACAGTAGTTATTATGGGCGTTCTTGCTAGAAGTTTGTTTACGATGTATACGTAAAATTATGGCTTCTCGGGGATTTTATTTATTTTAGTTGGCGTTTTTAGCAAACAATGCATCGTCTCAAAACCTCAATTAAATTCACTGTTTTATAATGAAGTACTCTTACAAGAGTGCTGTTTTCTAGTTTCGAATATTTTCATGAGCTTTAGCGCAATCTTCAGGTTAGTTAAAACTTTTAAAAATATGTCAGTGTGTAATATTCAAACTGAGGCTTTTTGATGGCCCACCGTATTGAGATATTTTATTATAGGAGAAAATTTTATGTAATCATTATTAGAGCGCCCGTTATATTTACATAGGTATCTTTTTTCTTATTAACCTGTATGCTTCCACTTTGTATTAAGTTTTATTTGTTTGTTTTTTAGGGTTTCATTTATCCTCAAAAGAAAAAAAACACATGTGTCTGTCTTAATAAGACTAACGTGTCTGTCACAGACGTTTTTCTCAGAAACCACATGACGAAGAAATTTGAAATAGTAATAAAAGATTTTAACCCCCTCATGTTTCAATAGCTAACATTCATATGGAAATTTTAGGGAGAGGCAAATTAAGTACTCAAAAAAAAGCTTTTTAATTCCGTACGTAGTGTAGCTTATCGTTTGAAAAAGCTAGCTGCAAGGGTCTCAACAAGTTTTTTTTATAATTGTAGGTAGTACATATTTAGAGATATACTGAAAAAGATACAAAAAATTCCTCCCTTATTTTCGAAACTACTCAATATTAATTTAAGAAAAATAGGGTTTTTAGAACCCTACGCAAAGGTTGTGGAAAAATTATACTGATAACTTTAAATGTCATGATATTTTATATTGGCACCATGTTTTAACGCATGTAAAAAGATAGGCAATATAGTTATATTGTGGAAAATGTTTATTTGTAAACAGTTTAATGGAAATACTATGTACTCTTAAATATTTATAAGTGCTGAAATGTGTATAGAAACCTCTTAGTCTTCTTGTAATTGACATGTCTTTGTGAAAACCCTCACTTTGTACTTATTATCGAAGAAATATAACAAATATTTATTTAAATATTTATTTTAATTTACCACGTTTTTATGACCTACTAAAAATATAAAATAATTTCTCTTTGCCCAAATAAAGATTTGTAACCCCATAGGTATTGCCCTGGAAGTTTGTGATTGTGAATTTTGTATAACTATGAAAATACTTGTAAGATCTAAAACAAAAAAAAACGTGAGGTGCAAGTAAGAGTATAGTAAGAGTGTAGAGAGTAGCTTTCGTGGAGAAAACTTACACAACAGGTCTAAACCTCAATTAAAAATCAGTGCTTCATAATCATGGTGCAATAAATTTGTTAGTGATACAGGTGAACTTGCTCCGAACGTGAATAAATATTATCTGATTTTTAGTGTTGTGTGCATGAACATTTTCAATTTGTTTTAAAACTCTTGATTATATAACAATAAAAAGTAAAAGACATTACGTTATATGCATTAACAATCCATATATTGTTAGCAAATTAAGTACTTATTTCACTAGTTAGTAACACTTATATTAAAATTAAAATATATGGTTCCTGTAAGTATGGTAGACATTTTGATATATATCAAACCCACTGTTGAGAAGACCCGGCGTAAAGTATAAATAATATAAATGTATATATAAACGTAATGACACAATAACAACATAATGATGTAATTTCATCGTGACACAAAATTCACCGTGGGCGTAAGTTAGGTTAGTCGCGTGGCCTTTCACCTTTGTGCAGAACAGACAAACATATAGACAGACAAGGAAACGTTGCGTTGTCAACCACTTCTGAGCTATATTAAAGGATCAAGTATCTAGTCTAGCTCAGCGGGAAGTTGTTTAAAACTTTTGGTGCTGTGGTTAGTTTAAAACCGTTTAATAAAATTGTACCAAAACAAACAGACAAGAAAGCAAACTGATAAAAACGTGATAATAATTAAGTTTACCCCTTTCATTTTTCTAAGGCCTTTAATTGAAGTTGAGCTTAACTGCTAAGGACTCTGGCATTCGGTTTGATTATGTTTCTGGATATTTCTTTCTTTCTGACATTAAATAAGTTAATATTATTTTATTATTTATAGGTGCTACGCACTGAGAACGTAACCCCTTCAAGAAAGTCATTTGATACCTTGGCATATTATAGAAGTAAAATTGAAAAGGAAAAATTTGAAGGAGCCCGAGGACTTTTAGTTGAGTATGTTTACTTTATTGTGACATTTCTTTATAGACTAACGATAATAGGTAAGTTATTTATTAATAGCCAATACCGACTGTATAATAAATGGGAATGTAAGTTTGTTCGTTTATTTGTCACACTTTCCCGAATCAATCCTTCAGCCGATCTTCATGAAATTGGATGACTTACAAATACTACGTATGATGGAAATTAATAGAGTAGTATGAAATAGTTGTCGCCCTTTTTTACAAAAAATCTGACAGTTTACATCAGTTTAAAACTTTCCTAATGTTAACAGTTTCCTTCGTTCGTACATAATTGGTTAAGAGCACATATTGTAATCCTACTATAATAAATGTAGGATTACATTTATTATAGTAGGATTGTGGATTACAATATTATATTTATTATAGTAGGATTACAATATTGAGTAAATGAACTAATATCATCATTCTCGCTCCTATTCCATGTGCGCAGGCAGGAAGCCCCTTGGCGTGAGTTTAGGCAGAAAGTCAACGTGCCGCTACTTGATGTTAAAATGATAAGGAAATACTCAGGGCAAATAGAGGAAGTCACCAAGGACTTTATTGAACGGTAAGCAAACGACGACATGACACTTAATTTCTCCTTTGTTACTCTTTATTTACACCCTTCGATTATCATCAGTGGTTTTGTTCACAATTTACCAGTAATTTGAGCTTTAAAATACGTCTATTCTGTTACAAGTACACTTCATATTTCATACAAGCTATACAATATCTTTACAGTTGTTACTGCTTTAGCGAGTAACAGTAAAAAAATTGTTTTAAAAAATCATTTTAATTGAAAAATGGAAAGCCAACTTCTATGGCTTTCTACGTATTAAATAAGATGATATAATCAATAACTTTTTATCGTACATTATTTCGTTTTCGGGATACACTATTCCACGTTACTGCAAGGGTTAAACGTCAAACTAACGTACATTCATTTTTAAAGAAAATAAATTGCGCAGTGTGGATTTAATATGGATAAATTAGCGCGTAAGAACAAAGTTGTATGAAATCAAAGCTAGCCACAGTTCATTAGGGTGAATATATCACGTGACATCGTTGGCCAATCAGTGCTTTGTCCCATGCATTTGTGTTTGCAAATGTTCAGATGTATGTAATAAATTAAATGCAACGTGTATTTCAGTGATGTATTTTTGCGATAACAAGGGCATGTAATAGTTGGCACAAGGTTATATAACTAAATACACATATCTCCCATTTTTTGCTTTCTTTTGTGATATGTCTCCTTAGATGTGTGACCGGGCTGAAACAATTTGAAGTGTACTGCAGTATCAATGTCGTCGAACTATATTATATTTAGAAGATATTAAGTATGTGTGATGATATTGTTTTAAGTTGCTCATTTAATATATTAACGTTGGTGACTCTTTTGATGTCTGTTTATTTCTAGTGTTTCTAAGACTTTGAATTTATTGCCTTTTGTTTTTATTTGTAATATACAGGTGTCCCGTAAAGAGTCGACCAACGAAATGTTAGTGATAGAGGGGGTTATTAAATATACGAAACAATAAATTTTATTGTCTTAGGTTTAATAGTTTTAGAGATAAGTTTTTTAATTTTTTTTAATGTTTGTTACTGCGCATAAAAATGAAATTTTATTAGGTATTATTATTATTTCTGCTTTTTTATTTTTCAAGATCATTAAGAGAACATTTGTCTTTCTAATTAAAATGTTATTTATTCGTTATTATGGGCAAAACAAAAATTAAACGCTGAAACATATTCATTTTTTTAGTTGCAAAACATGAAAAGTGATTTTTGAACAATGCTAGTGAAAAAAAATGTGCGACAACCTTATGAAACTTTATTTGAAAAACTTCTACAATACATAAAGATTCCAAAAAGGTATAATTTTTTGGTACTAATTCATAACATGTTTTTTATTCCTAAACTCATACCATTAATAATTTCGGTTATGGTAAAATAAAACAAGTGTAGTGTTTATGATCATTCCGCATTTATTATATATTTTTGTATTACAGTAAATGCTCAAAATACCTTCCCCCAGCTGTTATGCATAACCAGTATCTTTTTATAAAATATCTTCTTAAACTTAGTGATGTTCTTTCGTTGTTTTTTATCACTTCAGACACATGGTTTAATTTTTATCTTATTTGTTGTTCACAATGGTTAGTAATGTTGTTCACAATGGTTAGTAGTCTCATAGCTCGCCTCCTTGAAATATTCCCATAGAAAATAGTCCAACGGATTGAGATCTGGCGAACGCAGTGACCATACAATTGTACCACCACGTCCTATACATCGATTTGGGTAAGTTGCATAAGTATTCAGTTACTTGTCGCGAAAAGTGAGCTGGTGCACCATCGTGCTGTAGCCACATCCTGTCACATACATCTTGTGGTATTTCATTCAACAAATTTCCAAGTTCGTCTCTTAAAAACCGTAGATAACGAAGTCTATTAAGCCTTGGTGGGAGTTCAAATGGACCGATAACTTTGGCATTCAGGATTCGAGCCCACAAATTGACTCCAAATTGATGTTGAAATCTATCTTGTTTTACTATGCGGGGATTCTCCACGGCCCATTGGTGTAAGTTGTGCATATTAAATACTTCCATTCTTTAAAACATGATTCATTAGAATATAATTTAGATTCAATTCAAAAAAATCGGATCTTGCCTGCATCGACGCAATATCTCCGGACAGAAATCTATTCGTCATTGATAGTCAACAAGTAACAGTACTTGCACTCGTTGTACATGGAATGGGTACGAATTATTTCTTCTTAAAATACAGTGTACTGTATTTATTGTGATACCAGTACGTTGAAAAACGCGCCAAACACTAGTAGAAGGAGCTTCTTCCACTTCCGCCAGCCATATGCGTTATTTACAGGAAGAAAGACTCTATGTTCGGGATAGCGTTCGCGATTAGTGCGTGCGATTTGCCGAGCATTCCCATCACATAGCCCCTAAATGAAATACATTTCTCCATATTCATGTGCAGTGTAGGTTTAAGGTATTTTGCAATGCAATCGGTTAAACAATATCCAAATCACAAGCACAAACAAGGTCCAATTCAACCATAGGTCAACAAATAAAAACAGTGATAGGTAAAAAATAATAAAAAATACGCTGTTAGCTCCGAGCGATAAGCAAGTCACTATAGAAGCAAAGTTGTTGAGGAAAGAGTAGAGGGGGTCGCTTGATGGCCGAGAACAATAAAAAGACCATACGAGTGGGGAAGAGATAACGAAACAATTCTGATAAGCGGTTGTTTAGATCGTAAGCATTTCTACGAATGCGGAGTTATTTCAATAAATCAGGTATTTTTCGAATGTTTACAGAATTAATTGTAATAATGTTATCTTTTTGGAATCCGCGTGAATTGTAGATGTTTCAGTTTCAAGTTCAGCAAGGTTGCCATACGTTTTTTTACACTAGCGTTGTCCAAATAACACTTTTTATGTTGTGTAATTGAAAAAATGCATATGTTTCAGCGTTTAATTTTTATGTTGCCCGTAATAACGAATGAATAACATTATAATTAAAAAGACGAATGTTCTTTAGGACAATAAAAAAGCAGAAACAGTAATAATACCTAATTTTTTTTAATGCACAGTAACAGTTTTAAAAAAAATTAAAAATCATATTTCTAAAACTATTACGTCCAGGATAATAAAATGTGTTGTTTCGTATATGTAGTAATAACCTCCTCTATCACCGACATTTCGTTGATCCACTCCTTACAGGACAGCCTGTATAGGAATCATTATTGGTATGAGGTTGAGAATATTATATATACTATTAATTTATTTACTTTAACTATATATATGTTTACAAACATAAGTCGTATTTATGGCTACAGAAACAAGTTCTTTTAATCGACGACAGATAAAATAGTTTTATTAATTATTAAAAGAGCGAGTTCTAAATAGTATAAAAATATATTAACAATAAAAGAAAACATGTTAATCAAAATATTAAATAATCGACAAAAAAAAAACAAAATAAAACATACAAACTTTTTTTGATAAGTTATAAGTATATCAAATAAAAACCATATTAAAAGTATCGATTTTTTTCTAATCCTGGATACGAATAATTTGGTAGGAAACCCCACTCAAAAAAGTAGTCCCTTAACTACTAAATTTGATGCAAAAACTAACTTCATTGGTTTACGTCTATACAGAAAGGTGAAAGTATTTAATTGAAACCTGGCCCTTTGTTTAGTTGATAAATAAGTTGATAAAGAGAATTTATAAATTTGATGGAAATCAGAGCCAATTACTATTGCCCTTTGAATAGAACAAATTTATTAAATATTTGTCCTTTGGTAGATGCCGGGTCATAATTTTTCATCAAAAAGATAATGTGGTATTTAAGTATTTATCAATTATTGCTTTTGTTAAATCTATTAAATGATTTGACAAGGGAGCTGTATCTAATTGGTGCATTAATAAATCTTCAAATACGGTTATGCCAATAAAGAATTTTAAAACTTGTGACTTTATAAAACAAGTAGTATATTTAGGTGTGATGTGCTTACCGTCGCTACTTTGTAAGCATTCCATCAGAACTAATTCTCATGTATGGAAAATCTTAACATCTTTAGAAGGATACATAGGATTACCTTTGTCTCTTATGATTATAAGACTGTTGGGCAACCGTTGGGATGCTGTAAGTGCTCCAGTACTGGTCTCACATTACACAGTTTTTATTAAAGCATGGATTGCGGAACCAGAAACATGGTCGATTACTTCTTCAGAAAATATAGATAGTGTTAAATATTTAAAATTAAGAAGCCGAAAAATTTCCAAAATTATCTTTAATATATCCGTCTTCGTCGATAAATTTACACTTTTCGGACGCCATATGTATTCTTTATACCGCAGACTTACATATTGAATATTTCCACAACCACAGTTGGATAGCTCAGTGTATGTTAACATTTTTTTATAAATAGTGTGGAACTGCTTAGCCGTAGGATTGTTATTACCTCTGTGGCATCTTTTTATTAGAAAAAAACAGTTCGATGTGGGCTCTACTGACTTTATGCATAGGGAAATACGTTGATATAGCATCTTGGTTATCAAATAAATATTTCGCACTATCTTTCGACACACAGTCTTTCGATTGGTTTCCGTTAATTTAATAGTTTTTATGTATTGGTGCTCATGTATTCGCGTTGTAATTATTTTAACACTAGCGGATTCAAGAATTGTTAGACAATCGGATTTATTTTCTTTGTTCATGACTCGTTTATATCTGTATTGGTGAACTTTTCAATTCAATACGTCGAAAACGTCATTCGTAATATTTATAAAATTTTCCGTTCCCGACGCAGACTCAAATTCATTTAATTTTAAATGGAAATTGCAAAAAATAAGAGCTTCTCAGACGCTTTTACTGAATAATTGTAATTCCAGTTTGACTTTCATTATTTTATTATTTTATTCTTGAAATGAATAGGTTCTTTTCTTAATTTATTCGCGTCATGGAAATTTTCTGATTCCTGTAACCTGTTTAGTTCTAACAAAAATCAGTTATCTATATAAAATTATCGATAGGCTTCAAAGGAATTGCGAATTAATTTAAGCATGGATCCAAAAAATTGCAATCGGTTTTTCATTTGAAGGATTAATGAAATTGATCTTCAAATTATCTAGTTCCAACAAAAGCCTAAGATTTTTACCATCACAAATCAAGTGAAGCTCTTTGGTTACCGCTTATATCAGTCACCAAGAAATATCCAATAACCACTTTCCGCCTTGCTTTAATTACTACTAATAAAAAAACGAATGCTTCTTTAGCAATGTCCATGCAATCACTTTTAATACCAATTCCCAAATCTACATCCACAAGAACGTTTCTCGTTAGGAACACATTCAATATTTTCTCTTAGAGCCATCTCATTTATTAAAAGTGTACAAGTAATGAACAAGTATTGAAAGTTTTACGTGCGTAGTCATACGCTTTGGCTGAATAAAAGTTCAGAGTTAAAGTAAATGATCTTAGGGCTGGAGAATATTTTACTTTTGGAATATATACTTTAGTTGACTTAAGTAATTGTCGCTTCATTAAATCCGCAGGCTGCACACCGACGCTACTAAGATTGACTTATTTTCTTTAGTTGTGAATGATTTTGATGTTAATTTTTTCAGCAACTCATCCAAGTTAGAAATGTTTTTCTTTAACTTACGTATTTCGTATTACAGTCGTTTAATTTTCTTTAGTCGTTGCTACGATGTAATCTTCAACTTCTGGATCATTGCGGCCATTTTCTTTTTCCGAGGTGTTTGAATTTTAGTATTGGTTGTAGATAAAGGACTTTCCATATTTAAAAATAAAGATTTTTTTCGTACTGAACACTATCAGAGCAGGTATACCTCAATACAACATTTAATACTTTGTACCGAACGTAATGCTTTTTATTTCACATATTCATCAGCCGATTCCCCTCTAGCCATCCTACCATTTCATGTTAGATGTTTTGTACAGTAACATATAAAATGAAACTCCTTTACGATGATTTGAACTAAAATGCGATAAAATATAATTATATGTTTTCCTGAGTTTCTATGGTTCCCATAGAATGCTACATATGTGGTGATTGACAGGATCTACCTAAAACGATATTTTACTTTGTAATACAAGTCTTCTTAAGTTAATGGTGAATCTATTAAAGTATGTGAAATGTTTTTTTTACTACCGTTTTTTAAATCAGAAAAGGTAGCTATTAGAAATATAATAAAGAAGTCCTGCTCTCTGTTTCAACCACATCAACATGATCACAAAATACGCAAGTCACCACAGCAGGGCAAAAACAAACGGTTAATACCTGCAGTGCTATTTGACTATTTATAGATTTTATATCTCTTATGTGAAGTACTTTCCTCAATCCACGACTTCGTTTTCGTGACTTTATTTAGTTGCAATTGTCTTTAACTGGGAGAATTTTTCAATTATTAAAAAATAATTAATTTATCACAAAAAATCATAAAATCTGTAACAAAATTCTACAGCCATCTCCCTGGCAGAGAGAGACTGACTGAGTAGGTGCGAATGCAAGACAAATAAATAAATTCCCTTACGGCAAAATATCAGGCATATTTATCAAGAAAAAAAACAAATATCTCAAAGAAATGGCTAAATTATATGTAACACAAAATTAATCTATAGTGTAATCCGCCTACAAGTGACACTTGTGATGAAAGCGTCTGTTTTGTGTTTAAGCACAAAAATGCCGTGGACAATGTTGAGAAGGTTAATTTGAAAATATAACGCAATAAATATATCGACCAACTTAATCATGATGTACATTTAATCGCGTCCAGAGGACAGATCCAGCGGAAAATAACGGCACTAAAAAAACTACTACTGGTGATTAACAGAAATTCTCATCTACTCTGTCATTAACGGGTGCACACATTTTTTGTTGAGAAAGTTATAGACCTTAAATTACAACATTATGACCTCTACAACTATATATTTACATGGGATCGGACCATTGCATGACACGGTGATAATAATTGATCTAAATGTACCAGAAGCTTCGGTTTGGAGTGATCAGTTTTGTAACCACAACAAAAATAAAAACATCATAAAGGCTTATATTTAGATCTTGAACTAGTATGTAAATTTGGAGGTAATGAACTATAAATATATTCTATAAAGCCATAAACATGTGGAAATCCATATTTCACATTGTGCAACAGAAAGATGCTTTAGAGAGATGATTGGTAAATACTTATTTCGATTTCAAAGACCTCATCGCATTCCGCGAAGGAATTTATTGCAAACTCAAATCCATCATCCTGAAATGTAATTAGAATAATCATGAAAAATGTCAATTTTGATATGGCTTTATAACTTTTGTTATGACTTCATAACATATTAAACATACAATACATAGTCTGTTAAATCGAAATTCAATAATGTCATTAATGGAGAAAATAAACATTTGCATAAATATAGATAACAATAATCTTATTAAAAAATTCTATAATATGTCTTCATCAAATGCATTTTATGACGAGAGAAAGTGTATTCTTTTGCATTGCTTTTCATCACTATGTGGTGTGGCATTTCTAATTGACGGAACAGGAGATTTACTCTTCCTTTCTATATCTTAGCATGTATCTGAAATTATTATACCTTCTCCAGGTGAATCCAAGTATAAGACGAGAGGTCTTCTTTTTCTCTTATGTTGGTAATGTATTTCCGTATGATGCATATGGATATTTTTCTCTGTATTCATGTTCATCCCAAGGAAACCCACAATAAGTCTTATAAAAAAAGTTTTCAGCGATCTTTTCCTGTAACCTGATTTTTTAAATGCCATATAACATTTTATCCATTCGGTTTACTGCAATAAAATTAGCGATTAAGGAAAACATGGATTTATACCTTTGTTGTGGATAGAGGCCATAACCAATGAAAGTTTTGATTTAAAATTGTTGAATGCAAGTTTTTGAGCATTTTTATTGATGGTCCAAAACTATTTCATATTAATACCAGATCATGGCAAAAATTTATTAAGTTAATTCAAGAAAATAAAAGTATTGTCAAAATGATTAAAATGATATTTTTTGGCGTCAATACTAATTATTTTAGACCTCCTTATTCCCACAATACCTGTTCCTGTCCTTTCCTTTTCATTTTTCAAGCTTTTCTTTTCATTCTTCTATGTTTTTTTATTGATTTTACGTCATATCTATTTTTATGTGGTCTTAATGCATCCCCAGGACATTATTTATATTTTGTAGTTTCATATCATGTTGTAGATAAAAGTAAAGTAAACAAATATTGGTTTACCAAACTACAAACCAACCTTAAATGTCATCATTTGTTTGATATGTTATCCTTCCTGTCAACACAGCCCAACACAACTATATATCTATAAATTTATACAAGCAAAGACCAATTTACTACAAATATATAAATGTTAAAAATAATATCAAAATAATCAAAAAACGCTTCGAAAATTATAAGTTTAACATCACTTCAGGGAATATAAACCATTTCTGCGAACAACGTGGTACAGGTAGGATGTCCACAGGAATGATAAATTTGAATTAAACTGACATATTTTCAACACTTTCCACGTTATACTCGTTTGCAGCAGTTTTAATCACGTAAACTCACGATGATCAGCTATTTCGATATTTAGTTACAAAACACTTGGCTTTATACATTTTCAAGAAGAATGACGCATGAACTTCTAAAAATAATTTATCACAAAATGAATTGTTTCTACTTTATAAACAAAATAAAATTCAAGGTTAAAAAACAAATGAAATATTATCTAGTGTACAAAAAAACATATTTTATGTGTTGCTATTTTTATATGTTAAATTACCATTGATTACAGTTATGATGCGTATTTCCCTCACACAAGTAATATCAGCAATAATTAAAGAGCTATTTCACTTAATTTAATATAATAAAAATATGTTATAATAGGCTATAAGGGAAAGTAACCTGATATAAACCTAGGTCAAATCTATAACCGATATTTTTCAAACCTTTTGAAGATTTAAAAAGTACATGAGTAAAGCCAAAGCATATTACGATTACCACTAAAATGATTAAAATCTTGTCAAATATGCTTCCTAGCATTTATAAAAAATAATAAGCAATCCTTATTTTTATCAAGCTTAAGTTAATCTACTCAACAATTAAACTTAAAAGTTAGGTTTCTCAGATTCAGATAACGATTCTCAGACCATGAATCTCAGGCACCGAATACGAAGCCATCTTGAATATTTAAATAGGCTATAAATTTGAACGTTTCGTATTTAATACAATTAATTGTACCTTTTGACATACTAAAACATAATATATTTATGTAAAGTAGATGCAAAAAATTTCACGTAAAAATACACTTACTGGTAGAAAGAGTTTATCATAATATTTCAAATTACAACATTTAACAAATAAATTATTGCGAGTGTTTAATATCGTGCCTGTTGAAAAGTTTTAATTAACTTTGCGAATTAATGTGATGAATATCTTCGTAAAATAAAGAATTACCTGGCTTCATAAATAATTTTAGTAGTTCATTTTACTTTATATATCCGTAACCTATCATAAAAAAATCGACTCGCCATTTATATTACGCGTTACGTAGGGTTATTTACCTTTAATAAGCAACTGTGTTTGTTTCAACCGTCAGTTCTTTCGAATTTTCTTAATTCTAAAAATAATTGATATACATTTAATAGTTTTAGATAGACACTTTAATTATAATCAACCACACTTTGTCAATTTATTTTTGTGTTTTCATCGTGTTTTCATAACGTATGCTGTAATTACGATACGTGAATATATCAACATCCATTATAACTGTAATTATGATAAGTTAATATACCAACACCCATTATAAAGTGCTGTTCGGCTAATTAGTACTCTGAACTTACAGTTCGTTCATATTGGGCAAGAGTTCCGGAACGACATATAACTTCTCATGCCTTAAATGGAGGAATTGGTACTCAATATAATAGCTGTTAATACAAGTACTAATATAAATCGAATATACCATGCAGTTAGATTTTCTGCAAAGTTTAACGTGGTATATCCTGGAAATGAATAATTTACACTCGTTTCAGGTTTATCGTGTACATGTTCTCCGCGAGAGTACCCACTACGATGGAAAAGCGTTTTCGCAATCATTTATTGACAAACATTGCACGTCAGCAATATTTTTAAAGACTTTGTTATGGTATTATGAAGCAACATTTACAACGTGTGACTAGAAAGTCTATATAGTATAAGACCTTCCAAATCGTCAAAACTTTTGAACGCATATTTATTGTTTTTGACATAAAGTCAAACCGTATTGATTGAAGATATTTCTATTAATATTACGGTTAACAAATGGTTTCAACAAAACGGCGCTGCTCCTCACCACTAGAGTTGAATTTCAAAATGTTTTAATAACCGATTTGCTCGAGAGCTGGATAGGTCGTGGCGAACCAATATTCTGACTGGCGCGCTCACCAGATCTGAATTTCACCTTGAATCATATGCTACGTTAAAGCAAATAGTATATGCAACAGAAATCAATTCTAAAGCAGATTTTTTGAATCATCTACATCAAAATCAGAAGTGATACGCTCTCTAGGAAAATGTGTAAAGGCATGTTTCAAGTCAAGCTGTTCGTGGTTTTGATCAGATTCTGTAATGAAGAATGAATAAAGTTGTATAATATGTGTCACACATACATAATTTTCCATTGAAATCTAAACTTGTGCGTAATTGTAAAATACGTATATCAATGATACGAGCTAGCGCTTCCTACAACGCGATTCTGTAATAGATAAATAATTATGGTTTTAACATTCAATATGTGGTCGAAAAATGAGCGCAGGCTGCTGTAAGGAATACTAACATTCCTAATAACAAGTCTACTATAATTTCTTGGTTTTTAGTTTTCAGTTTAATTTATATCGACAATTCTCGCAAATTGGCCTGTATTTGCTTTCAATTATTTGCAAAAAGTGGAAAAATAATTTCAAAAGATAATATAAGCAAATAATAAAGCAAGTTTGTTTTAATAATTATTTATTTTTTCACCAATTTCTATAAAATTTGACATAATTTTAGGTTTCGTAATCGACGTGAGTTACGTGTTTTAGAAAACGTGAGTGAATCGTAGACGAGAGTGAGACAGCATTTCTAGTGCAGACAATATTCGACATTTGTGTAGATCTTATGTTATATTTGAGGCATATTTCACACTCTTAATTCGAATTAATTTTATGTGGAAAATTAAAATCCAAACGGAACGAAATCGAATAATATTTGATATATTTTTTACTCATTGTGACTTTCCAAAGACAATCTCGACGTTATAAAGGTAAATATCACGTTTATTTACCGGATATCATTAAACTGGTATAATAAAACAGGTTCTATTGGTTCCTGAGTACAAAATAGGACGATTCTATTCGATATTTTGTTTGTATCGCATCCACACTATTCAACGTTAATGCAAGTAATAAACATCCAGAATGCGGGCACATCGAACACCGCGTAGCATTAAAAAAGAACATTACAAAACGATTATATTGGTAGTTCACTGTTTTTAAGTTTATAACAAAACTTTACTTGGATTTTGGGCAAATTTAAACGTAAAATATTTGTAATTTTTTTCTTATTATTATCCTTAAAACTGTAAACAATATAGGTAAGGAAAAACTGTAAGAAATTCATCTTAACATTTTTTTATTAACGCATTTAATACTTTTTTTATTTTGCTTTATTTTTCCTAATTCGAGATATTAATAGCAGTTATAGCCAAAAGTGGCCAAACAGTAAACCGTCGGCAACCAAAACTGTTATTGGCAATAAACATTTTTGTCTGTTGTCAGAAACTACTTCAGGTCTATTAAAAAAGAAACAAATAATTTACAGGTTAAAACTTCTCCTTAATAACCAAGAAATGACGGCAGACAAATTATCGAGTGAAATCAGTAAATGGTCAGTGGAAGCGATATGCCTCGTAGCATTAGGAACGCGTCTCGGAGCATTGAAAGAAGGAGAGGAAAATCCCATAATAAATAGGCTTATTGAAGCCAATGATGAAATTATTCACCTCATGTTTGACCTAGATGCGAGACCAGGTGTTTGGAAATTTTACCCGACTGATAGATATAAAAAACTTATGAAAGCTTACGCGGATCAAACCAGGTAAAGGAAATCAACAAGTCTGTTTCACGTTAGGTTTCACGATCGTATTACGTATCTCCATTTCAAGCATCTTATGGATTTTTTTAGGATAAGTGAGGACTATATACAACAAGCTCTAGAGAGATTCAAAACCAAAAATAGTAACAGTGATACGGATTTGAGCATTCTTGAAAAACTACTCGCAATTGATCACAAGACAGCTGTTGTTATGGCAGGTGACATGATGATGGCCGGTGTAGACACGGTAAATGAAATAGTTATTTAACACTATACAATAGATTTAAAATTAATTGTTTTAGTTTTTTGTTTTATGAAAGACAAATTTAGGACTATAACGTTCTAAATTGGTCTTCTATATTAAGTTTCGATTAAACCTTTCCCGTGTCGTCAATTAATTCTTCATATGGAAGAGAAATAGGTCTCAGAATGGGAACTTCTTCTAGTAATTTTACTTTTAATTTTTATCAATGAAATTGATATAATGTAAATTTCAATAATATTGCAAAATTTTAAAAAGTCCTTATTTTTTACAAAATTAGGTTTTTGTTCTCAAATTCAAGGTGTCGCACTCAGCAATAGTATTGCTATATACTTTAAGTCGAAATAAAGAAAAACAGAACCGTTTACGAGCAGAACTCAAAGGAGAAAATCACCGTGAATACCTCAGAGCATGTATAAAGGAGTCCCAGAGAATGTTACCAATTTTTCCAGGAAATGTCAGAACCACAACCAAGCAACATACTGTGGGTGGATACATTATACCACGAGGTGTAAGTAAATATAAAAAATAAAATAATAGTTAAGTTCTTAGAGGGATAAAAAAATATCATTACCCATTTTGTCACATTGATTCCTTTAATATAAAGCAAGTTTATTCTTACAAATATCAGGAATTATCTTGAAAGTAATTAGTCTTTTTAATAAATGTTTCAGGTAAAAGTCATAATTTGTAACGAGTTTTTTGGCAAACTAGAGAGTCAATTTCCTCGACCCAGTGAATTTCTTCCTGAGAGATGGATTTGTGAGAAGACTGACCCATTGCACTATAGCAGAGCGCATCCATTTTCAGCACTACCATTTGGATTCGGTTCACGATCTTGTATTGGTCGCAGACTAGCTGAAATGGAGTTGGAAATTCTCATATCACACCTCATTACTCACTTCGATGTCGACTGGGTTGGTCCTCCGTTAAGAAGAATTCAAACTACTACAGCTTATCTCAAGCCCCAGTGTAATTTTGTGTTTAAAGATATAAAATAACATTTTACAAAATTATGCTGAGCAACATGTAATACTCTTCTAAGAGGTTTATTGTGAAATAATTTATTTAAAATAAGTCATTACAAAAATGTCAATTGAATTTTTGGGAATAGAATAAATGTTGTCTCCTTATTATTATACTACAGTATTCAAAATTTAAAGGAGATAGTCTAATTCACTCGCATTTAAATACTTGTACAAATAATGTTATAGAAATATCAGGAACAAAAAAGAAGAAGGGAAAAAGAAAATAAGAAGAGTTGGTCATAACGTACTTGAAGTACAGGAGATGTGTAATTCACAAGGTTTGCATTAAGCGTGGATATAAACGTCGTAGTTATGTAGATACAATTAGATTGGACTTTTAAAAGCAGAGATTAAATTGTCCTGGCCTGCCTCTTGCCCTTCCCAAAAATATTTTTCGTAAAACAAGTTCACTAATATATTATATTACATTACTTTTTCGTCTACTGGACAAATTGCAGAAAAAATTTAATATCATAATCTATCAAGAAATGGGGGAAATAGAAAATATTTGAGTTTTATTAAATATACTTAGAAACAATGATATGGCTAGGTTTTTTTGTAACCGGAGCAAGAAGATTATGTCATTTCTTATTATCGTCTGTATTCAGAAACACTATCAACTATTATTAAATTATATAAATATTTAATTAAAAATTTAATAGATATGCCTTTTCTTTTATTAAATAAATTATGGTAATTTACAATTTTAAGTTTATATTTAAAACGACATATTTTAAAACTTTTCTATTTTTTCCTTAACAACTATAAAATTACACAGAAAGGGTTTTAATAGTGGTTTATGATATAAAATAACTTCATTTAATTTGATTAGAAATAAGTTATGATAAACGAAATTAATATTGAATAATTTTTAGAAAATATGTGGCGATAATTTCTTCAGCTATTTTTTAAAGTTGACGTATTCAGAAATAAAGTGGAAATAGAATTAGAAAAACATTTCACGTGTTTTTTACAATTATTTTTACTAATGTGAAAGTTAATTTCGAAGTACCACTTGATATTAACTTATGAGCCGTAGTATAAATAGGCTGCTTAGTATTCGACGGCAAGTTTCAATTTCCCGACTATGTTTCAGTAATTTCTTAGTTTCAGTAGGACAGACTGGGTACGGTTGTGACAATTTTCATTTGATCTCCCATAATTTTGATAGTATACCAGCTAGCTGCAGGAAATGTGCTTAATAGTAGAATAGACATTTGTGTATTTTTTATTCGTTTTACACCTAGAACTAAAGTCGATGTCCGTCATGAATGGAGTCAATTCTCAGTGTTAAAATAATTTTCTAATATAATGAATATTATCCATTAGCAACCTTAAAATAATTGTCAGCCATAATCCACGATGACGAAATTTGATGTGCAAAGTCCAAAATCCGAAACAAAAAATAATCAACTATATACATACAAAATAGTTTTACGCGCGTAATCCAGAACGTTCCGAGGCGTGACCTTGATCCCGCCTTTACCGGCCCCTATAATGTTAGTTGGCTCGCGCTCATTTCGAGGCGTTCATGATTTGACTATGTGCGCGTGTACATACGCCGTATGAGGGCGTGTACCTCACGACTGTACGAGCGCTTCAGTGAGTACATGCACAGCGTGTCGAATGTACGGGGTATTCAATTGTTTATTGATCGTAATATTTTTTCAAAATTAAATTTCAGACGTCAACTTTAGTCCAAGTGTAAAACGAATAAAAAATCACCGAGTGTATATATATATATATATATATATATATATATATATATATATATATATATATATATATATATATACTATTTTTTAATCACAGTTTTGACAAAAATAATGGCGTCTACCATCTGTACACTCACGGCAGTGGTGTAGTCCTTTTCTTTGCTTTTCCCTTTTGGTTCAGTAAGATTTTTCTTTACCTGCTCAGTCTTCAACCGTTTTTCTTCTACTTCATATTCTTGCCTGACTCCCTCTTCATATCTGTATAAGGGGTCAACTTTTTGATTCTGGAATCTCTCGTTTTCCTTTGTGAAGTCTACTGATAGGGTCGAAAATTTTCAGGCGTAAAACAGGTTGAACAAACAGAACAAACGTTCCGGCACGATCCGTCTTAGGAACAATTAACCAATAAGATTTACTCCACGTGGCCCGTCAAACATAATGCCGCTCGACAATTAGACCAATCAGTGTAAGGGATGATAATGGCCGACGGCCGTGACCGTCCATTATCTTTCCGCATTCCAGCTCTTAAAACAAAACGCAATTTTTAGTTGATTCTCCGATGCACTGAGTGATCGACGCGCTTTGTGTTCGATATCCCAATGGCAAATCGTAATTATCAATACTCGCATATCGAGCATGTTGAAATGGTGCGATTGTATGCTATCGCTAATGACTCTTTTGGTAGAGCTAGGCAGTTGTATTCAGAACCCGACATCTCCAAATGTAGCGTAATCGCGGTATCCTCAGCTATCAAGTGCCATCTCATAAAAAAATTTTGAGTGCAACACAGAGGCAGATTGACTTTGTTTTTTTTGAAGTACCTCGACTTGCGCAAGGTTCAGATAGACCAAGATTTCATGCCGATCTCGAAGAAAACGTGCTTGAAAACTTTGAACGCCATCCGCACAACAGTACGAGGGTAGTAGCTAGACGGTCCCACCTCAGTCAGTACTACTGTTCGAAGTTGCTGAACCGCTGGAGTTTACACCCCTACTATTACCAACGTGTTCAAACGTTGTACGAGTCCGACCTGGAGCTACGCCTGGTACTGTGTCCGTGGTTACTGGATAATCCCGATGTGAACATTCTGTGGACGGATGAGTCCACCTTCACAAGAGTTGGATTATTCAACATACACATTTATAGAAAAGTTAATTATTAATTACTAGGGTTCGGACATTTCTCTCCAATTTAAACAAATAATAAACGAGAACAGAGAAGAAATGGGGTGGCATTGTAACAAATTTTATTTGCTTCATTTATTTACTGTAAAATTTACCTATGTCCCCTTTTTCAAATTTTATTTTTAACTCATATACGACACACACCCCCGTCGCATCACCGCGCCGCGCATCGTGTGTTTAATTGTTTATTCATCGTAATATTTTTTTTAAATAAAATTTAAATAGTTTGTCTCACATTTCCAACACTGCGAATGGGTAGTATGATGTTAACTTTAGTTTTAGGTGTAAACGAATAAAATTCCACCGTGTATTTCAAACAAGAATATCGATATTAGTCAATGCGGCGCGCTGTTCTGCGCGGCGTTGCCATATTGTAAACAAGGCGCGATCGGCTGAAAATTGTTGTTTGCGCTATTGTTTCTACATACATGTACTGAATGGTTCGACATTTTGACACATTTTTGGAATGATGTGAACGCACCGCGATTAAAACACGACAGACGGCAGTGTTCCAAGTGCAATCGTGTATGCTTTATTAAGGCACGCCTCTCTTGACCTGTATATGGTATACTGTTATACTCGCCATAACTTCTCGCCGAGTACAATCTCAGCGAATATTCGGCGAGAATCTTGGGCAGGAATACGTCCCATGATTCCAGCCGAATTTTATATCAAATTGAATATCCATTAAACATTAAATACTTTGAAATCGATGCGCCATCCACATTTTTTAATGAACTTATGTACTTAACACTTATATAAAATAAATAATATTAAGTAATCAAATTAAATTACAATTATTTTCATTTCAAGAAATTGAAGCATCAATGACATAATTTTAACGGTATTTGTAGGAATTGTTTATTTATTTTCGAACTAATTAAATATTAAAAAACACAGTAACAATAAAAAAAATTAATCCATAAATAGAAATTTTGGCAAGTATTTCTCTAACTATAGTTTCTGACTTTATTAAGTATAGTTATTGCTCATTTTCGAATTGCAATTTCCGACATCTTTGGTAAAATATAGAAACTAACCCTTTGATATTTCACTTTTAAATATCAACTTTATACAAGTTAATACTATAAACGGATTATTTTCTTGGAATAAATTATTGACCAAAAGTTTCTTATAGTTTCGCCTGGTAAATGTCATTAATGTTGAAATTTAAAACCATAATGGAATATTATATGTATTAAAGTGACACCGAGGCTAACGACCGCCACGAAACTGACCGAGCGAGCATGCTGTTCACACAATCGTGCTCGATTTTGTGACACTTTACACACTGTATACATTATGTGAACGTACCACGAAAGGCTAAAGTAATAAAAACGAGCAAATTTGGAAATCATGGTTTAAATGTTTGTATTGTTGAGATAGATTTTTGATGTGTATATTATCGTACATTATTTTCTGCAAAATTTTAAATAAGCAAGAGCCTCAAGCTATTTTAGATTTATTTAAAGTATTTAATAAATTATTTTCCTACCCTTATTAAAATCGGAAATGTAAGATTGTAGCTGATTATGGAGAGAAGATTATTAATGAGGCAACATGCCACAACGGTGAATTCTAAACTATTTTCCAAGAAGCCTTCATCAAGTCTGAATCTTATTTTGGATTCATTAAAGAAGTTGTTCTTGAAAGCCATTTAATTGATAAATTTATTGTCAAATATAGAAGATTATTTAAAAGAAAGAGGGATTAAATCCACCTACGATAATGTAAAAATAGAGAAAATATTACTCAGTATTGAAAAAGTTAATGAAAATAAAAATAATAATTTGGGCAACAGAATACTGAATCGCATAAAAAATTGGATAAACATGGTTTTTTCATCAATTTATTCTGCAAGTGGAACAGATTCACTTGCAGGATAAATTTATATATTATCTTCACATACTTATAAATAAAAAACATAAATGAAAATATAATACCATGAGAGAAATTAGATATAATACCAAAAAAATAAGAAAATTATTTTTCTATTATTTTGGGACATGAATCTAGCAACTTTAAATTCTAACTCTAGTTACTAATTAACCTATTTCTTTTAAATTCTCAGGATATTGGGTATACTCTTTGGTCAACAAATGTATAAACTCTGTTGAACATGTTGTAGATAATAATACTAGACGTTGATGATATATTAGAGTAATTTTGCAGAAAAGTATTAACGAAAGTATTAAAAAGTATTACAATTTTTGTAATCTGACAATACGAATTATTTTAACCTTTCACATTAAATACCTAAACTATGTATATTACTAAGTCATAAATGTGACATAATTATGTTTACAACGAAAAAAAATAAGTAAACAATTTATACATTAATTTATAAACACGAGTGGTGTTTGTAAATTAATGTATAAGTTGCTTTTCTTGCTGTTTTATTTTATATCACTAATAGTCGGACTTTTTTTATAAATACAAAATTATAACTATAAAAATGTTTAAGTTTTAGCATACGTCGATTTAATAAATGTGTAATTTGTTCACTGTGTGTAATTAATTATTCAATTATTAGTTTCTTCTCATAAATATTTTATGTCTGTAGCTGGGGTTATCTTAATGAGATGCATATCTTTTAAGAATTATGTGAAGTGTATCATTTTAAGATAACCCCAGGTTAGACTTAATGTTATAAAGTAAAATTGTCGGTTGCGGCTTTACAAGAAATTTGCATATCTATTTGTGTTTATTGCATGCGATAACTTATTTAATGTAAGACAAATAATTGTTATCTACCTCAAGTATACGATGATTATATCACAATTTTTGTATTCTGAAATTCATAGTCATTTTGCTACGAGAAGGACACTACTTACACAATGTGATTGACCATCTGATGTGTTGTGACGTCATACTCGCCCATACCGACAAAATCTTTTTTCAATATATTTTAAAAAGCGTTTGAAAACAGTCATTTCATATTTTTTTGAATGGCGTAATTGTTGTCGTCAATAGACCAACTTGTAACCAATTTAAGCATACAAAAATTGAATTGTTTAAATTATAGCAAATCTGGTTTTATTTAGGATTATTTTTAATAATAAAATTGGCAAATTTATCATGATTATATATATATATATATATATATATATATATATATATATATATATATATATATATATGTATATATCGCTAAATTATATTTTGTGTTTGTGTTTGCAGTTTGCGAGTATCATTAAAAATGGCGTGCTCCCGGCTGTAAGTCAAAACAAAGCAAAACACCGGAACTCACATTTATATTTTATTAATACATGAAAAAAAATCTAATTTTAAAATGTAATTTTCAGTATTGTATATAACAATATAATATATAATCCCGTAGCCCTTATTACCACAAATTATAACCCAATGTTTCTTTGGGTTTTGCAGGGCATGTGTGGTTAATTTGGTGGAATGGCCACAATTAGAGAATTTGCGAGAAGCATTCTATAACTAAAAATTTTAAAACGGTAGTTTCCTAGGAAATTGTTAAAATTTAATGCAAAGCCAAGTCATAATTTGATGGCATCGACCGAAGATATTACCATGATACTGGAACTATTGATACCGGAATGACCGCGAGGAGATCGACCGAGTATCAGTCATCCCGTGATGAGCAGGAGCTCCCTAGCAAAATTTCAGTTGTTTCTCTAAAGGAAGATATAAAACAATTGTATTTACAGTAAATTATTCATACAATAAATAAGATTCGATTGACCGGTGCTCACAGGATTATTCTACTTACATGCTAGGCTGCTAACCATTATATTTAGTATCTATATATAAACTAGTTATGCAATGGATTATAATTTGACCGTATTTCGAATATCTGGTTTAGAAACAAATATGTAAAATAAAATTGTAATAACTTCACCTGTATAACTCATTTTGATACAAGTTGTCATCATCTGGATACAAGCTGTCATTATCGGGAAAAAAATAATTAATATGTTTAAACAACTTATTATAAATAATGTACTGTAACTCATTATAAATAATGTACTACGCGAAACTTTCTTCTTTCATTTTTTTAATTATATCAATCTTACGTTATTCATCAGAGTTTCACCAAAGGTCAGAGTTTGATCAAAGAGTCTTCAATACTTCACACCAAAACCTTTTTCTTTTTTAAGTACTGACTTTTCTTCTTCGTCTAGAATACCATGTGTTTGCCACTCTTCGTATGCGAGACACGCGTATAAATGCGTTTTAGAGATTTCGCGTTTTTCTAAAGCCTCCACAATATACATCCAGTCACTATATCCGCTAATCCAAATATTTTTATCTGTTTTGATGATGTAAATAACCAACTGGCATACAATATGTCTTTTGAAGCAATACCGAATGACACAACCATTTGCGTTTTAATTTAACACCAGATTTCGAAATAATGTAAAAATATATTTTTCCAAAAAGGGTATGTTGCCAGTCTTTTAAAAGGGGGATTTTTGGTTTACAATGTTCGTTTTTAATCACAAAGCATCTAACTTGATCATTTACTTATGTAAATTTACCCATATCAGTAACTTAAGACGAATTTTTTATTTGTTCCAAGTCAAATAACAACACTTCACTTTGATTTAGTGAATTTCTAGTACATGGTTGTTCTGGATAATCACTATGATCGCTCATTGCAATACAGCTACTTTTAGTCGCATTAACATTTTTGCTCTTGCCGGACTGTTCATTGACACTTCTTCGCAGTTATTAGTCTTAAAGGAATCACAAATTTTTGGCAGCTTCATATTTTTTTCTGTTAATTTCTTTCGTTCTTTTGCCTTTTTCACTACTACTCGGATACTTTTCCGTAGACATTTTGTTTGTTAAAAATTTCTAGTTAATTATACCACAAGTTCTACAACAACACGTAAAATAGGCGGGAGAAAATAATAATTTTAACAAACTATAATCAAACTAAGTTTAAATGACTCATTACATTCGACTGACAGGTGCGTTATGAGGTTTTACATATTTTACTGTATAATACGAGACAGAAAGAGTGTGGGGAATCCCGTGTTCTGTAACCGAGTATTGCCAGATACTAACCGCTAACTAGGGATTATACTATTTTACGAATGTGTTAATGTGTTCATGTATTCGATAATGTATTTTAACTTTTGGTAACAATAAATACTTTTTGGCTCGATTCAGGTTTTCTTCGATTCAAATAATAAAGTATTTAAAAGCTTCAATTGAGCTTAGATAACTTAAAATAGTTTTTGAAAAAACCAAACAAAGGTACCGGACCCGGGGTCCCTGGCATATTACCAGCCTTACCACAATATTGTTACGTCACTGCTTCTATGTCCTAAGTTGCCAGATAAAATGAATACCAGACAGTAATATGGTTGTCCTAACCAGTAAATGTCAATTTCAGACATTACTTCCCAATTTAAATACAAATATTACATGTATTGGTTGTAATTATACTAATATATAACTGGTTGTAATTATAGGAGAGCTAACTTCTAGAAGCAGCTGCTGCCAGGGTCGACATATCGAAGAAAGACAACAAACAGAAAGTGAGAGATTCCATATTTGTAAAGAAGGTACGTGTACTGAACAAGACGATTGAAAAACTGAAGCGCAAATTAAGAAGATTGTTGAAACCTATACAATATAACAATGCGGAAGGTATATAAATAATAAAGTAAAACAAATGTTGAAATATTCTTACCTTCATTCTTTTATTTTTCTGAAACATTCTTACACTTTATATGACTTTATTTGGAACGCTGAATTGTTCGAGTTATTATTTATGTAATGTAAAATTAAAGCAGAAATTTTTAAAAAATGTCTATCCTTAGGTACCTAAATAGAATTTTACATATATACACGCATATATTTATATATATATATATATATATATATATATATATAGATATATATATATATATATATATATATATATATATATATATATATATATATATATATTATATGTACAGTTATTTTTAATTATTTAATAAGTACTAATTCAATGTCCCCTCATCCATCTATGATGCTCCCTAGACAGCCCATCTACCTAGGCGTTGGTATGTACTTTGCATGGACTCCATGTCGAATTCCGACCCCGTATTCTGTGTGGAATGTGTGAAAGGTGTCCAATCTTTTCTGTACCATTCTATTCTGTTCTACTGGTATATATTTTTCTAAGTACGGTTGTAGATGACGCTAAAAGTTACGCTAGTAATTTCGTCATCAAATCGTCAATTCAAGACAGACGGACGAAAACGTAAATATTATTATAATAGTTCACTTTTTCCCCTTTATAGTACGAATCCTGTAAAGATATGCGTTTGAAACGTAAATGCATTTAAAATCAATGTTTATAAAAAATACTAGATGCGTGTCCTTCCATACACGGGCCTTAACAAAAATCTACAGTAATTGTCACCATATTATACGCATTAAAACATACAATTGAACATCGCATTATAACAATTGAGACCATAAAGAAGCAACATGGAAAAAACTATCCACCGCTCATTCTACTTCCTATTCTCCGTTATGTTGTTATTTTTTAACAAACGAACTTATACTACTGTAGCAAAAAAGTTTAGCTTCAAAATTTTATTTTTCACTTAATCCTAATAATAAATTCAATAAAACAGAGTATTCATTCATTGGAATGATTTTAGAAACAGAACAAAATAAATACTTTTATGTAAAATAAGATACAGTCGAATATATTCGATTGATTATTTGAATTATACGTTTAATCTTCAGTAGATTTTATCAATTAAAATTTTATATTTTAAAAGCTAATTGCAATTTTTAACTTCAATTATTAATGTTAATATTAATTTAAAAAATGTAAGCTGATAACATCGCACGAACTTATTTTGAGAGAAATATTCGTTTAATGAATGAACGACTTTTATTTATGGAAAATTTTGTCGCACATTACATATTTATTCTCATCACGCAAGTCATATATATATTTTATTAATGTTTAGTTTTCTATTGTTAATTATAACATGCTTAAGCATAAAATAGGATTAATAATTTAGATTTATAGTATTGAAGAACTATAAAGTGACATTCGGTCGAATGTGCGAATTCGCAGAGAGTAAACAAACCTTACACGATGTAAATGGAAATGTTACATAAAAAACCACGTATAGCCAGCTTCACAATGAATAACTTTTCTCATGAGACCCTAGGATTAAATGTTACTAGTTTGGAGAAAAAAGTTTCCATTTCCATGAAAAATTTCATATTTTTTTATCGTTTGATAAATAATAGTCCTGCTTAAATAGATGTAAATCGTATTTATTTCAGCTTTATTAAATAGTTATTTTACAGTAATATTAAACAAAAACCGTAAATCGGTTATTCGGAGTCGCAATAAATATACAAAATTTATTAACAATCAATTGCGCTGCTCGTCAGTAGTAAATACTCCCAGGTAAACACTATGTGACCTTTTATAAAGTATCATTGGGTACACAGACGTCCTTAAAGGTGGAGAACCCTATCACACTATCCGAGATATCCGGAGACGGACCGCGGTGTCATAACTCAACTTTCATATTTGGTCGTACGGTAAATGAAAATTTTTTTACGTTTATTGTTAAGCATATTCACAGTTATTAACCAGTTTAAAAATATGTTTCATATTGCACATTGCAGTAAATAAGGCAGAGAAACTATTAGAATGCGATACGAAAAATATGGTACAAAAAAGATATTTCATGAACAGGTATGTAATTATTACCTAAATCACTTCTTTGTGATGATTTTGAAATAATAGTAATCAACCGACAGAAACTTGCTGTTTACGTATTTTGATTGCTTCTCATTTTGACAGTTCCGGATAGATATTGATGATGTCTTATACGTGGAATAATTTGTGATATTTAATGTCAGTAATTTACTACCAACTTGTGTCAAAAAAGAAACATAAAACTTATTTCTGTTTCTTCACCCATGTTTACTAAGTCATAAAACAAAATATATTAACACGAAGAAGCGTTATTTAAAATCCGAAAGGGTAAATGCGTGATGCTAGGTATATGAAAATATTTTGACGCACTAAAACATAAGTTTTTTCTTATATCAAAATCCTTGTCTGTGTACAAATCTTAGTTAATTAAAATTTCACGTGTAACAATATTGATGAAGAAAGTTCATCATCATATTTAAAATGACAAGATTAGACGATTAACTTTAGTTTAAACCTTAAGTAACTTTTTCTTTGAGAGAATCTGAAATCTACTCATAAAAGGACGAAATTTAAATTAATGCGCTTAAATTATGGCCATATCTATAGGTATATTAACACGTGAAGAGAAAACTTTGTACCGCTTTTGCAGGGAATTAAGGTAAACAACACACTCTAATGACGTATTTGTACACGCTCTCAGCTGACATAACAGGACAAAATGTAAAAAAAAGATATACGCAGTGATTATACAGGTATACTCTTTGACAAAAGAATGTCTATAATGTTCAGACTTAAAAATTTAATGTCGAAATTCGACCGTAATTCATTAATTTTTTCGCAACCACTAGTCCATATATTAATACGTGAAGAGAAAACTTTCTGCCTATTCTTCAGCATGGTTAAATATTATGGGGAAGGAATGCAGAAAGCTAAAATTTATATATAATAATGTATTACAAATACATTAAGTATATATATATATATATATATATATATATATATATATATATATATATATATATATATATATATATCCTTAAAAGATTCATTGATTAGGTTCATAACTACTGTCAATGTCAAAAACATAATAGTATGTGGTCAAACAGTCGCACAGAGTAGATATTGTCGTCAAAGAAATGTCAGATTGACTGAATGAATTTAACGTAAACGAAAAACGTTCAAACTTAAAAAATTAATGAATTGAGGTTGAATTTCGACCACTAATAATTTTAATATTCACGATAGATAGTGACGCGAGCGAATAGATCATAAGACGGTATTAGTACATGTGAAACAAAACAATATACCTTAATTATTATTACTATCTTCATAAATTACTTACCGTCTCTGAGAACGTTAAAGAAATTGCACACTATCTGTTGCAGTAAAGTTGCTATGTAAATAAGTAAAACGATGAAAAGGGCCTTAAGTAATATATACAGTATATTGAATTACTTGCGATTAATACTGCTTAATTTTTTTAACCGCAATATTTCATATCGTTATAAAATGAAAATCAGGGCAGAAATTGATAATATCACTCGCCTTTAATATTCAGCAGAGTTACAAAAAAAATTCGAAATGACGAACGCTGACTTCCACACATTTCTATTTCCTTCTACACATTACTTTTCTCTGTATGGATGGCAAACAAACTGTTCGCTGTTAAATTATTTTAAAGAATGCCTGGTAAGGAATGACGGAGTAAATAAAGGTTTTACGCAAAATTAAGGTAAAAATTTAAAACCATTAGTATGTATAAAAAACCAAAGTGCATGCAGTACTCGTGGAGATTTTCATTAATGAAAGATTTAACAAGAAATGTACAAATCGAGACAATGGATAGTGGGATCATAAAATCAGAAACACTATATTTTAATAATCCAACGGCCAAAGATTGATATGACAATCTTAACTATCTTGAACCACACGGATAGCTCAATTTTACAATTCTAATTGCTATGACGTCTTATTTAATAGGTGGAATCATACGTCCCGTTTTAAACGGGACTCTCTCTTTTTTCGGTATTGCGTTCCGAATAAAGAGACAGTCCCGTTCAAAACGGGACCTATGGTCCACCTATATGATGTTTTCAATTTTTTCTCGTTATAATATTCTTTTTTGCGTCGAGGTCTGTTTAGGTCAAAAGTCCGATTTGTAGTGTTTTGGGGATTTTTTTTAATAAATCAAAAACGCAAGTGCACCATTAATGTTAATTTATGAGCAAAATGCTCTTTCACAAAACAACGAGATTCTCCCTAGGATATTCGCTGTGAAAACTGTCGTACAGATCTAATAGTTGCTCGCAGAGGCGCTGGTGACATTGAACAGCATTCAAAGTTAATTAAATAAAAATAGGCTGATCGTGCAGCTGTTTCAACTTTTTCTATGTTAATTTTTTTCGAGAAATCGGATGGGCCAATTTTAAATTATCTGGATATCGCCGCGACAGAAGGCGTCTAGACTTATCATATGATATAAGAAAAACACAGTTTTCGTTCCAATGATTGTGTGTCAAAATTAATTCAATCACGTTTCGAACAAAAATTTAGATGCGCGCACACGAAAACTGAAGCAATTTTAAATGTTATAGCTCGTAAATGAAGAATGAAAAGCCGATCTTGGTAAATCTCAATACATTACAATGTTAACCTATGTATTAAACTTCGGCAACAAGAACATTTTCTCTGTTTCAGTGCCCGATTTTCTACCATATGAAGGAACACAAGCAACAATTTTAGATCTATAAAATCTACTACGTAAAAGTTCAGATATCATTATTAATTCTTTAGTCCAATATTGACAGTAAATAATTTGCCTGCAAAATTTATGACGACAACACCAACTCCAATTTCGGAGGAGCAGCTAGACTAAATGTCAATAAAGTTTACGCAAAATTAAAATCATCTCTCAAAAAAACCATTAACAGGTATCAGATCATCTGCAAACGGCCTTCCTGTAGATTTCCTGTAGGTTCGCTTTATTTTATATTTACATGTTTCATGTTGAAGCGCTAAAAGAATTTTGCAGCCAAGCTTATACAGAAATCAACAAATGCCGCGTTATATCAAGACTCGGTGACTTGTACTTATGCCTGCCATCGAAAGAGTTTTGAAAATGTCCACGTTTTATTATCGTTAATACAGTTCTAAGTACTAAGTACTTTCAGTGCTATAATCGTATGTAAATCGAATAAATTAAAATAACATCAAGCACGAAATTGTACAGAACAGTTTTTTTACAGCTTTCTTCAACCTTTTTAAAAATTGATCAATGTCATTCGTCACCATTAGATTAAATAGCAGTAATTCATCTCACATTATCAAATAAAATGGTTTAATTTAATACAATTCAAGTACTCGTGCCAAGATTAAGCGCAAATATTAAGAAAATGATACAAAAGTTGGCGAAAGTCTGACTTTACTGAAATTAGAATAGTTTTAGATTTTTAGTCTATCCGACGTAAGTAAATTTATTGCGGAATTCTCAAAGTTTTGCCCGAATATTTAATATCGAAATAGCTGTAGTTTAAACTTTTTAAAGAAACTCGCCAATAATAAAGAAAAATATACAAATGAAACATAATTAACAATACATTTTAAAATAATGCAACCATTTTCTAGGAAGTTAGTTCGCTTCCTAGAACATAGTATTTCAACCGCTTTTTTTCTTTTTTAGTATTTTTATTTAAAGAAAGAATAGTGCCCCAATGTCTATTTTAACTTTCTTAAGATAGTCGATATTTTTTTGTTTATGCTATTATAAAAATCATCTCCATTCAATGTTATTTCATTTTGGAAAATATTTCTGTCAGAAATGTTACATTGAATTTTATTTTTCAAAAAAATCTTGCTAATTAATTGGATTAGGAGTTCTCGTTTAAATAGATACGTCGCCTAAAGCTACTAGGTATAGGTAATATAGGACAAAATTAATTGATAATTCAATTTCTACCACCATTCGACTAGATGGCGCTGTAATATTTATTTCTGGAAAATGTTATTAGAGACGCCAATTAATAAATTTTGGACAAATTTAATATAAAATATTTCTCCTTCGCGAAATGTTTCTCATTATTATTATTTTTTTGCAGTATAAACGATATAGGCTATGAGGAACTATTTAAGAAATTGATCTGTCCAACTGGTGCCTTTCATCGGTTTTATTGTAAATAAGGAAATTACCGTAATAAACGTAAGGTTTTATTTTATTTTGTTGGAAATAAAATCAGCTTTGTGATCTTCATAAAATAAAGGATTCCGTGAAATAAAGAGCTTGAATATACACCAATTTTTAAATATAATATACATTTTTAAATGTAATAATACACAGGCACGGATATCAGTTAGAATTGTCCTTTTTTATAGAAATTTCTAAAGCTAGACAAGACTATCCGTCACTTTGTCAGTTGCTACCTTGCAACGAGTACTTGCACCGGAAAGGACATTTTATTTACTTTCGCCACGAAAAATACTTTTTTTCCCCTTTTTTTAATATTTCGGTAAGTGAAGTGCTTCAAAATATCAATAACTAGGATGGTTGAGAACTTATTAATTTAGGTTTGTCATATTTTCTGTGTAATTTTTCACCTCTTATTTCCATCTAATATCGATACAATTCTTTGAAATACAATTCTTTGAAATCTGCTTACTTTCATAATAATTATCGTAGTTTTCCGGCTCACGTTAGGAAGAAATGCAACTTGAAACGGGTAATGTTTGAAAATGACTATAGTGATGTTACAATCACGGTAATCATTTTGGTATGGTTTTACTGGATTTTCAATCCCAGACCCAAGGAAAAAGTCTATTTATGACCCTTAATGGCCGATTTAATCCTTAATAGCCTAATGGCCAATTCAACCGATTTAATTAATTTTTTTCGATTAACGTTGGTTGAGTATTGAAGAGTAGACAAAAAGATTTATTTTTTCGAGACCGTTCTTAAATATTTTAAATTTAGAAATCCATTACCATATTGACATCGACATTCTAAAAAATATGCGTTTATAACAAAATTTGACACATGCAAATTTATGAAAATAATTGTATTAGTAATTCATTTTTATTTTATCATAAGATCAATAAGGACGTGTAATATTTATAAATATACATTTCGCAGTGCCCGACAAAGGTAACAATTTAAAGAACGGCTAAAGTAGCAATGAACAATTAAAAAGCGAAAATACCCTAAAATTAAAAATGTCGTAAATGTTAGAGGTGCAAATGGAAAAAGAGACATGAAGATATTAAACAAAAGGAACACCAGGCAGAGACGGAGAACAAAGACGAAAAAATACAAAATTAGAGAAAAGTAGCAGTAAAAGAAATACCCAATCGAACCAAAAGTTTTGAAAGAGCTCTTAACAATCGCAACGAAGAACTAAACATTCACATAACATAAAATGTTGTTGATGTTAGTATAGCGATAAAAAAAAAGATTAACAGAAAACTATCATTAGAAAGAAAATTACTATTTTAGGTAATAAAGGGACCAAGACGAGAAAATTTACCGTAAAATGTTAAATAGAAAGCAAACAAAAAGTGTTGCATAAAACCCTAATTCAAGTCAATTACTTCACATCACGCTTTAAAAAAAGTTTAGGTAAAATACAAACAGAATACTATTAGATTATCAAGTCAAATCCGTCAAATTAAAAGCTACAAGATTTTTAAAAAAAGTTAAAGGACTTTCTTGTATATTCTTGAAGAAAACTAATCCTATAGAAATTACATTTACAGAAAAAATCCAATTATTTTTGAACATGATAGTGACAGTAAATTGAATCGCGAAAAAAGAGAATACTAAAAATTCACAAAAATTGGATATTATATTTTCAATTAAAATCTTGTTATTATTATTTAATAAAAGCAAGTATTTATATATTTTTCTCATTTTACAATAACTAACAAAACAAACATTTCAACATAATTTAATATGATTCTATCGAGAACACTAATAAAATATTTCTGTGACATAAATAAAAAAGGCACGATTGATGCGTAGTTAGGACAATAACGTAAAGAAAAAAATGCGTGTAATGTAAGTCACACTTAATGTCTCGTTATTTTTATATTATTCACGTAAACATTTACCAGCCTTTAAAGTTGCGGACGCTAGAGGGCGCTGTTGTCACGCATCCAGCCAATGGATTCTTTATGGATTGCAGTACTACGGTAATGTTGGTCTTATTGACTTATGAGTCGATTTTATGGTACATCTATAACCATATGAAATTAAATACACCATCAAACAAACTTTTTTCCAACACATGAAATAAAAGTCCTATCATGTAAATACGTTTCATGGGTAGTTTTATTTTTATATAGAATCTTTTATTTCCTTAAGGGTATTTATATATTGCAGTTTCACTTACCTGGTTGGGAAATGTGGTGAGGTGTTGATAGAAATAGAAAGCCCTAACTAAAATTGAGAGATCGTATATTTATTAGTATGCGGTGGAAGTGAAACTATTTCACACATTTGAACAGTTCATGAAACTTCTCAGCAAACTAAGCAAAATTTGCCAACAGATCAATCATGACGTGTCTACTGCTACATACCGAGTAATTCCGTACCCACCTTCAGACACAACGAGTCATTAAATTATTCATGTTGAATTTCTTACTTGGTTAAATATACCGAATTACTATACTGTTAAAGCGCAAAGCATCGTTGAAGAAATTTCACTTCAAAACAAGCAATTATTTCTAAATTATAAATGTATGTTTAACCTTGAAACCTGGTTACGTTTATGTTTTCACGAACCTTGTAAATAAACTAACTTACTCTACTGTGAAAGCGTAAAGTGCCACCAAGGTAGTTTCCACTTAGCAAATAAAAATAAAATTCCCTAACAATAAAAATATAGTTAGATAAATATACGCATAAATGCTTTTCAAAACGTTGCCACAATCTTCCATAACATATCGCGAAGTTTTGTTCGCTTCGTCAAAGTCAAAATATTGCTCATCCTCAAGAAGAACGGCTCAATTGACAAATAACAAATTTTACAGGACACAGGTTTTGAGTTTTTAAACATGTTGCATTATAAATTAAGCCAAATGAAGGACACTCAAAGAGATGCATTTATATTACTCTATAAATATTAAACTATATCAAAATACTATTGGAAGCCAAATTAAAAGAATTCAACACTTTACTTTTATCATTAAGATCAAGTTACTTCTTGCAAATATGCCGTTGTTGAACTAAAGTTTTTACATTTCATCAGTTGTGACATCTTGAAAGCTATAGAGGTTTAATGAAAATACAGAAAATTATACAACAAAGTTTCATTATTTTAAGAGTCAAACTTACAAACTGTGTTTTAATTATTACTTAAATTAACATTCTTAACAACGATCTCAAAAGTGGTTATCTTTTAAATATTGGCACATAAATAACAGTTATTTTCATTAAGAACTTATACCATTTACACCTTCAAGTGCTTATTCTATTTAAATAAAAAAAAGACTCAGAGGCTTAATAAATAGTTTCAGTATTTAGAATAAATGTAAAACTGTTAGGAAACAGTAATCACAAAGTCGCACGCTCTACAGAATACAAAAGTAATAAAAAATAAAATTAAAAAATACCAGAAAGGCACGATATTATTTCGCAGTAATTGCAAAATATCGTCCTTTTTTGTCGCATTATACAAATCCTGGAAGTGTATGCAGCCTTAAGAGAAATATCCTACAGCCTAATTAAGAATTCCCGTTTACAAAGAACGCCCCAATATGATTTGATAAAATAAGTATCACAGTCTTTAATAAATCGTGTCATTTTAATTTCAGATAGCTTGACTGGTTCTCCATTGACGTCCTTAGTAAAATTAACACCCAGGTCATCGGCAAGTATTTTTACATCAAAAAAGTCATCATAATTCATTTTGTGTACTTCGATGGGTTTGCCTGTTTTTTTGGCTCCTCGTATTATTTGAACATATTGCTCGGGTACATAAATTGGGCTCGATTTCTTGGCCTTTTTGATGGATTTTTCTACAACTGAATGAGCATTTGAGTGTGACCACGAATGAGAAATTTATGGGTCACGGATTTGATTGCTAATGTCATTACAGCGTAGAAATAAACAAGAAATAAATATTTGAAAAACAAACCTCGGCATCAATTTCGGAAACAAATTTAATTAAAAATTAATTATAGTATACAAAGAATTATCTTGTTTCATACCTGTTTATTTGTTAGCCACAACAGTTATCGGAATAAAATACCAAATCACAGTTGGGATGAGACTTTTAAATATATTTCATGTTATCCAACACACAAAAATCGCTAAACCTTCCTGCTAATTTCTACTGAACTATTATTGGCTAAATCTTCGTACCAGAAGTACCATTCGATAGATTTGTTCTTCATATCGCGTACCTAAATAAAATTAAAAATGACAATAAAAAAACTCAATAAATTATTAAAATTAACAAGTAGATACTTACTACAAAATTGCAGCAATTAATTTTACTTTTGTAAAAGAACAGGCATAACTGCATGCAGATCATAAATTGCAACAACTACGTTACTTTCAGTTTTTTACACTTTACAATATCTTCATTCTTTTCTTTCCTGCTGAATTCTTTTTATTTACGGTGTTTTTTATAACTTTCCTACAATGCACTTTTATCTTCACCGGCTGCGTTTTTATAAATTTCACATCGGTCTGTCTTGAGGATAAAAAAGGAAATATTAAATTCAGTGTTAAATATTTTTGCAGAGAAATCGTAATTGGCAGCTACTTTATTAGCGGTCTCTCTCTGTTCTCTATAATTTCTGTACATTACGACGATACTGACTCCACTATCAAAAAACTCCCGAGATGTATTGGCTCTCAAATAATGGCTTTCAATTCGAGGGACTGAATTGATATGTTCACATACGGAGTGTAAGATTTCAAGGTCGCGTTTGCAGTGGCTGGAGAGTTTTCCTCGTTTGTCAATTGATACAATACCAACATCATCAGTGTTCGCCTCTATGATTATACGTTTTTGAGCAACGCCTAACTTATTTATTAACAATATTTTACAAACTTTGATCCTTTGTCCGTCTTTTGTGATATGAAAACAGCAATTTGGATTCCTAGGCTTTGATACAGTAGATTTGATTCTGCGCACTTGTGATTCCAAAACTGTAGTAGGAAGATAAAGAACTACGTTGTTATTCTAAGGATGGCAATGTCCAATATTTGTCAAATATTTGTTTTCTACTTTCGCTAGAGAATTTTGAGGAACAACGTAGTCTGCATTTATTAGAACATCGTATTTTCATAACTTTTGCCTTGACAGTTTTACTAGTGCTGATCTTTTCCCGAATTTTTCAAAACTTTAGCTATTTCACTTTTCCAGCATGCATATTAGCATATTCGTCGACTATCAATGCATATTTCGCCTTCTCTTCTTTTTTTATTGACTGATATTCGATGTGTTCGATTTACTGGTGGACGATGAACTTGAAGACGATGTAAGACGATGAAGGCAGAAGATGAGCTAAATGATTACGACGTAGAAGAACTTGATGAGGAACTTAGATTTCTTTTTATTGGATTTGTATTCATTTCCACTATCGATTTCAGGAAAAGCGTCATCGGTTTCGGAAAAATCATGTGACGTATAGGTTAGTGATTGTACATTATCTATAAATTGAACATTCTGTACGTTTTTTGTAGATTCAAGTAAGCTTTTCAAGTAGCGATCCAGTGACGGCTGTGCGACAATTTAGACTATCTGAGGACAAAGTGAAGTTATCGTGTGGTTATGTAGGTTCAAGTTATGTAGGTTCGCCAATTTAATTTTAAACTGGAAAAAATATACAGATTTTATAGGGGGTACAGCAGATTTGGCATTAGAATAATATAAACGGTAGTATAAATAGTTATGCAGTAGATAGTATAAAGAATAGTATAAATATTTCACTACTATCTCCAAATTAATATTTTCTTCAAATTTGTTTATATTTAGTGACTAAACGAAGCGTTACCACTGTCTGCTTTGAACATGTATACCATTTACAACGAATTCTTTATAATTAATAGGATTACTGTTTTCAAGCTCGCCTTGTTCCAGGTTTTGCGAAATTATTGTATTATAATTGGGTTTTTCAGAATATTTTGAGGTATTGCCTTTGATAAAGGAGGAGAAATAGAACTTTTTCAGCTCTTTTGAGCATTAATAGCTTGAGATTTTTCATAGATGTTAGTTGCAATAACCATCCTCAGTATACTTCTAATCGGTAACTACAAAATTACGAGAGGGTGACAAACTTGTTGCAACTGCGCATGGTAGGTGAAATTTTCATGAAAGCTGCTAAAACAAACACCAGTAATAATTACGACAGCCAAATATTAAATAAATTGAAGCAAAAATCATACAAACGCAAAATAATTATTACGTCACAATTAACTTAGTGCGGATGTCATTCCAGGACACGTCTACACTCATAGGAGCTCCCCGCCAAGCTGCCGATCAGACATTCTTATTCCAAAATCGATAAAATTTTATACAAATCTAACAACAGCACCTGCGCCATCGAGTAAACACCGTTAGCAACACAAATCCACCATTTTCAATCGATTTCGGAAAAAATGCAAGAGCGGCACAATGCTTCTTTAACTTTATATGTATATATATATATATATATATATATAGATATTGTTTTTCTTCTTCCTTGCTATCGTATGCAACGAATTGCCACTCGCACGCACTGTAAATTAATAATCATATTGCCGAAAATGCACGACGGCGTGCAGCCGGGATGAAGGGAGTGGAGCGCGGATCACCCGAGAAAAGGCCGCTTCAAGTTCGGCTCCCGGGATTATCCGGTTAATAACGCTCTTGGGAATGGCTCGCGGAGAGGTTTCATTCGGAACGCAACCTTTATTTTAAACCGGTATGTACCTTTATTAACCGGTATTATTTAAACCGGTTCCAAGCCCTGCTTAAAAGATTGATAACGAATTTACGATCAACCGATAGATATATTTCATTCGAATTTTATCCAACAATATGAATAGTTAATTCATATTTTTTTATGATTTTAACAAAAAAATGTAATGAAGTAACGTTGTAGATGGAGATTTACCTTTAATGCATATACATAAATCAGATTCTAAAAATCACTATCATTTCTTAATGTGCAAGTTTGTAACCGTTACCGACTATGGTGTTATATGCATATAGTTATCGACATAACCCTCTTTTAGGTCCGTTTGTGAAAACATTCAAATAGATACAACTTCTAATCTACTTTTTTCTATCTAATATATTTCAGTTTATAATCTAATATATTTTTAATACCTTTATAAATAAGTTAGTAATATTTTTAATACTTTTATAATAAAAAAGACCTAGATAATAAACGACACCTTTCCGCACTTAACATCTTTGTGGTGCATTGTCTTTTCATTATCCCTGGACGGTTGAAAGTTGGTGACAAAATTATTGTCCCCATATATGTATAGGAATCAATACTCGATACATTTTATCGAGTTTTGGTTCCTATACATTTATACCGTGTCGCATAATTCTAAAAAACCTAAATTTTATGATTCAAGATGGCAGATTTTCCTCAAAATCATACTTAATTAGAGAAATGCATAAAAATACTCCTACCTATGACATGAAAGTTATAATATTAACATAATCACGGCAGAGTCCGTAGCACTTTAGATTGGGGCTCACTAATGTAAATTATTTTCTAAATTACTTTGAGTTATCGAGAGGAAAAAACAATAACTGTATTATGATATTACTTAATTTCCGCAACACTTTCAGTGAAACCACCGATAAATTGCTCAATCTTTCTTGAAGCAATGTAATCTTAATTAATTTTGTAGTGTTTTAAATTTTCAGAAAGAGTGTTCTCCATTGATTATTCATATACCATTTGCGATTTATCTATATACTATTTGCGTTTCAATTGGTTTCCATAATCTTCATGAAATGCTTAGTGTTACTTTTACATTTGCAAACGTGTCCGTGAGAAAAATGTTTAATAGTCCTATGCATACCAAATAATTACCATTGTTGGGAAATCCAGGGTCTCATTGTCTTGATGCCAGCTGTTTCGAACTAATTTACGATTGCGGCGATCCTTCTCAATACATGTTTCCAATAGCCTACATCTCTTTCTTTTATATTGAGATATCAATTCATTATCTACTCTAATAATAGCTTTTCTTCCCCCAAATAAGTCCAAAATTATTTGATTAATATGTTTCCAGTCATTGAATCCACTGGCAGAACAGGATCTTGTACTGGAAGGGTTGACTTGATAATAAATAAAACAAAATACAGATTTCTTTGAAGGATAATATGAAGGCATTTTTTTCTGTTCTTTAATTTACGTTTAAAACTGTCTTACACAAATACCTCCTTTTTGATCCATTTATTACTTCCATGTACATAAATTCTGGGCACTTCGAAGAAGTATCAGTCTTAGTTTTGGAAAAAACCCTATGAAAATCATAGCTCGTTAAATGTTTTCTGTAATTGAAGATTGTTTTGTTCAATAAAAGCATCAATATAGACTCTGTGATGTCGCGTGTGTTTCTGTCGTCGATCGGTTTCTAAACTTCACGTGAATATTTCACTGCTCTCTTTTTTCTTATACGGAAGGCTATATGCTAGAAATAGATTGTGAGTTTCTCTCAATGTTATCTTGGTGTGGCTATTATTTCCCTTCGATGCGCAAACTTTTTCTTTTTTTTTAACCGCTGGGATACGGTCGTTTCGAAGTATTCTAAAGTTCAATATTTCATTATACTACAGATGAAAACATGGGAAACACTCCGATTACCATGTGAATGCCGAATGAACCAATTTTTAGTCACGAGAAGAAGTTAACTTAAGGGAAATCCATGGGCCAGCTAGTACATAAAGTGTGTAAGGAAAAAGTCCAAATCGTGGGAGTTTCGGGTTGTTTTAAACTCAAAATGTTTGAAAAAATAACTCGATTTCCAGACGGTGTTACTAGTATGAAATTATGTTATGAGGAAATATTATAAAAATATTCTTTGGTCTTATATTAGATATTCTTATATTAGTAATAATTATAATACAAGTTCAATTTTTGTGAAATATATTTGCATTCAATAATACAAATGCATTGCTTCCATTTACCTTAAAAATATACTAATTATTTTTAATTTTGTAAATTTTTGCTGAACATAATTTTTTTCTTCTATGCGTATAATTTAACTTCTAACAATATTAAATGTGAGCAAGCTAAACAGGTCGTTCACGTACAATTTTATAAATGTTTATTCAAAATCATTAAATATAAAATTATATGGAGGTTTGAAATAAGTCAGAGATGAACGATATGTTTTTGGCGGAGGACCAAACCAATCTATATCAAAGTGTTTAACAAGATTTGATGCGAGAATTTCCAACTCCATTTCAGCTATTCTTCGACCGATGCAGGCTCGTAACCCAAATCCGAACGGTAGTACTGAAAACGGATGTGCATTGCTATAATGTAATGGATCAGTCTTCTCGCAAATCCATCTCTCGGGAATAAATTCATCCGGTCGTGGAAATTGATTTTCCAACTTTCCAAATAATTCATTGCAAACTACGATTTCCACCTAAAATATTTTCAAAATTACATTCAGTATAATATAAAATTACGAATAAATCTAGTTTAAAGTAAAATTTCAAAACGTTTTAAAATCCATTGTAATCAATTCATAAAAAAAATTTAAATTAAAATATTTCTAATGCTTTACAGTGATTTCAATTGTTAATTCAAATACCAACTTACATCTCGCGGTATAACATATCCGCCCAAAATATATTCCTTGGTTGTGGTTCTGACAGTCCCTGGAATAATTGGTAACATTCTCTGGGATTCTTTAATACAGGCTCTGAGGTATTCACGATGATTTTCTTTTTTGAGTTCTGTCCGTAATTTATTCTGTATCTCCTTATTTTGGCTCAAAAAGTATAGCAGTCCTATTGCTGTATGCGCAACCTAGATTTTTAAAATAAAAAATATTATTTTTAAAAAACCAAATTGTTTTCTAAAACAACTAATATAAAAATTTTAATTTTAAAAGTTCATTGGTGAGATAAAATTTTATAACGTATAAAATTATGTAGTATAAAATATACAGTGTAATTCGAGTTACGTAAATTCGAGTTATAATTCGAGTTACATGAAAAATTTTCAGAATGTTTTAATATCTTAGGGAAGAAATAAGAAAACATAGCTACGAACACCCAAGCCAGCCACCGATTGGAAAATAGTTTTGCAATTAAGCTTTTAATTCCTGGAATACCTTATTTTATATAGATCACAGAACTGAATGTTACCTTCCTTGGGAACTTGGGGTAGTAAGTATTAATACAATAAAACTGATGGCAGGCGCTAGTTAGAAAATTAATTTTGTAGTTTTTCATAACATGTACCATTTATACCGTAATGGAGAAAAAAAGTAGGCACAGTGCACCGCACCGGTAAACAATACTTTGCATTTCATTTATTTAAATTTAATTGTGTTAAAAGATCGTTGGTGTTATAAAATTGTATAACGAGTAAAATTTTGTAGTATAAAATACATAGTGTAACGTAGTTACAATTCGAGTTACGTAAAACATTTTCAGAATTGTTTAATATCTAAGGGAAGAAACAAGAAAACATAGATACGAACAGTCAAACCAGTCGATCTTAGCACCGTTTGGGGAATAATTTTGCAATTAAGCTTTAATTCCTCGAATACTTAATTTTAAATAGATCATATAACTGAATGTTACTTTCTATGGAAACTTGGGGCAGTATTTAATAATACAATAAAACTGATGGCAAGGGCTAGTTGGAAAATTATTAGTTTTTTATAACCTATACCATTTATACTGTAATGGAGAAAAGAAAGTAGGAACAGTGCACCGCACGGGTAAACAATATTTTGCATTTAATCTATTTGAAAATCCACTTTTAAAGGTGGCGGTGTACTCGTAATAAAATGCCATCTAGTGTTAGTTAATTAATACTATCTGCAGCTAACTTAGTTGACTCTGATGTACGACGTTCTCTGCATACTCGAATTCCGTATCTAGAATATAGATGGAGATGGTCATTGCTTACTTTTCCTGCCAGGTGACGCATCGTCGAGACGGCCGTTATGTATGAACTGTGTAATGGCCATTGTCAAACGTCAAGTACATATAATTCTGTCTGTTTCGTACACTTCATAGTTTTTATAAATGAATATATGTTGAAACATGTACTCATTTTTTACGTTGAATACATGTTTCAACAATATATTTTATCGTTTATTTCCACAAAATAAAAAAGGAAGGTAGGAAAACGTTGCAAGAATTTACAGAACTATCGACTGACAGTAATCGTGTCGCTTCAGATGCCCTATACAATAATTTTGCGTCACCATCCCCATTCATTTGCTTCAAGTGTATAACGGAAAATCAACTACTACAGTTCTATGATCTGACGTTGACATTGTATTTTCCTTTGACAATCAACCAAGTAATTATGCGATTATTATACATGGATAACAGAAAAAGTTTCAACAAAAGAAGCAGGCTTATTTTATGGAGGAAAAGAAATTTAACACTATCCTGTGGATATTTATATTTCTAAGGAACATTCTTATAATTCTTTTATTTTTCACTAGCGTCTATATAATGTATATTAGTCGGTCGCAAAGATATAAAATTGTATAGTGGAACAGTAAATAAAATCAAACGAAAACTGTTTGTATTTCACCTACCGTGTCTACACCGGCAAACATCATGTCAGTAACCATAACAACAGCTGCTTTGTGGTCAATTGCGAGTAGTTTTCCAAGAATGCTCGAGTCCGTGTTGTCATCACTTTTCCTTGTTTGGAATCTGTCTACAGCTTGCTGTATGTAATGCTCGCTTATCCTAAACAATTTTGTTCGTTATATGTTTCAAAATAAATTTGGTTCATGGTATATAATTATTAAATTTTATGTAATAATTAGTAAAGCAATATATCTTTAACTTCACTTTTTATTAAATAACCTTACCTCGTTTGATCACCGTAAGCTTTGATCATTTTTTTATATTTGGGGGTCGAGTAAAATTTCCACAAACTTGGTCGAAAATCTAGTTCAAATAAAAGTTGAAAAATTTCATTGTTGGCTTCAATTAGTCGTTTTATCAATGGATTATCATTTCCTTCTTTCAGAACTCCGAGTTTTTTTCCCAATGCTATGAGGCATATTGATTCTATTGACCATTTGTTCAACTCAGTAGGCAGATTCTCCGCTACCGTGTTTTTATCATTACGAAGAAGTTTCAATCTGCAGATAGAGTAAAATAACAGAATTTTGTGGTTTATTAATTAGCCATTTCTGCGTTATAACAATGTAAGCAGTCTTCTAACTTACAGCAACGTTTATTTCAGTTCCATACCCTAAATTTGTTTCAATCTGTCATAACTCAAGATTTTGCCACATATTTCTCTAAAAAATGGTATAGTTACGAAAAAAATTGTAAAGAAACTTCTACTTCACCAAACGCGTTTAAAAAAAAGTTTAGCTATTTAGGGCACTGTACCTTATAAGATTACTCACGTATCTGTCTGTCCGTACGTCACAGCTAGTTTTTTTCAGAAATCGCTCGACGTTGTAACTTGAAATTTGGCATAGTAAGAAATATATTACACATTTAGAGACTTATATATGTACATATATATATATATATATATATATATATATATATAGTATTGGTATAATATCTACTGAGATTTATGTAAAAGTGTGCAAAAAATATATTCCAACCCCCTAAATCTTTTATTACCAAAACTACTCAACCGAAAATTACGAAAGCAAAAATATGGGTCTTTACAAGCCCACGCAAAAGTTGTAGTAACATAATAGCGATTATTTTAGAAATTTGAAATTTCATATAGCGATCTAAATTATTAAGCCATACATTTTACTATAGTTAAACTGTATAAAATATTCATATATGCATTAAGATGGGGTCCCATATTTAATAATTAAATATATTTATTATAAATCATGATAATTATAAACCATGGTGTTGTTATGAGAAAAACAACAATATTTTTGTATTTCTCATAACAGCACCATGATATATATTGTATATTTAAAAACATATTCCCAATAACACATATATGTTTCAAATATTCCAAAAAATATTAAAAAATGTCCCCTCCCCTCTCCCCCACACGCAAAACTAACGAGCAAAAATCATGAACAGCGTTGATAAAATCTGACTAGGACACTACAAGGTAATTGTAGCGATTATTCTAGATCCTACATTTTTTTGAAACATGAACAGTGTTTTATTCGTGTGAAAGATATAGTAAGGGATAATATCTAGGTTGTGAAACATTAATAATTGTGAATGATTTAATAGAAAAAATGTGTACCATTAAATGTTTATAGGTCCCTATGTGTACAGAACCGAGAGCGAGTTCTAGTCGTACTTAATAGGTTTTCATTTAATTCCTTATTATGTAGCTTATGTAAGATGTGCACAACCCGTTTGGCAAAAGATAGCACTTGTAAACTTCCAACTACAAGTAAGATTACTTTACTTTCCTAGCTCAAATCGGTTTATATTTATTTCGTATCCACTTGCTAGCATTTACAATAAAACGTTTAATCTATGTAACATTTATTCTTTTTATACTTCACAATTATTATACTAGTTAATTAGGCGTTAATTAATCGTTTTATGGCATTTCTGTTAGTATCGCTTCTGGTACCTGATCACTTACACGCAATCGAACGAACTTTCTTTCTGGAAGCCTTTTGTATTCCTTTTTTTTTTAAATTAAATATATTTTTACCCTCGTTCTTTGCTATTTACAAATTTATAATTTGTATAATATTCTAAGAAAAGTCTAAGGTGACAGAATCACGAGACAGAATTCATGCGCTCTTTACCTAAGATAGGTTGGGTGAAGAGCGCGCATTTTGTAAATTAAATACTATTAAAGACAATGCCTCGCTATTTGTCAAATTAACTTCATTTATTATTAATCTCCAAATATTATTAATAAATTTTAAACATTCAACATAATTAATATTGTTTATTTTTAACTCTGAGATGAAAATCAACAAAGAGAAATATGCATTCTGTGTGTAAAAGTGAACGATGAGATTGGTAAGAGTACGCACTTTAATTAATTATCATTAGTGCTTTATCGCTTTTGAACCCTCCAACGACAGGAGAGGCAGTGCACTGCTTATCCCCAACGCATCTGGCGTTTTTAACACGCTACCCAGTCTTCAGTTATCGTTTCCTTATATATTTATTGACAGCCTCCATATCTCCAAACTTTTTTCGTTTATTCTGTTTTTTTTTTTAAATTCCCCGTGTCTTCTTAGCCTTTCGTTGAATGTTTTCTCTTAAAACTTTAAATTAATTTATTTTCATTTTTTAATTTGGTCTTTGTTTCTTAATTTTCGTATTTTACTTAAGTTTTGTCGACAACTACTTACAATACAAGACGTTTTCCTTTTTCTATCGACAGTCTTTCTAATTATAAACTTAGAAAAGGTATAAATGTCAGCGACGGTTTTCGGAGTAGAAATATTCGAATAATGTCCCGTAACCAATCAGAGTTCGTTACACTGTCCTGAAGTATTTGTTTCATCTGGTGTAATAGCTTGGGACTGCACTGATGAGTCTAATAAAATGATGGTGTTACAGTATTTTTTTGCATATAAATTTGTTTAATTATGTTAACATGTTTAATGTCTGCATTTGAACTCCTCAAAATTACAATGTATAAATCCATCGATATAAACTACCAGACACACAGAAAATTGTGTTTAAGTCAGTAATTTATATTTTGAACTTTTCTCTTAATGCCTTTTATAATCTATTAACTATTGTTTATCGTAGATTAAGTTTTAACGTCGCGTAACTCAAAATGAATTGTTGGGAGAGCAATCCTTTTTTGAATTTATTAAATAAAACCAAAATTGTCCCGCATCAACGTATAAAATAACGATTAAAAAATAACAAACGTGCGTATTTCAATTCTTTATAAAATATAAATTTATGTGAATGTATCCAAATAACAAGACTTCGTTTTGTTTATTAGAATTAAAGGGACATTAAAAGTAAGAACCATCCTACAAATCATCTTATACAATTTTTTTGGTCCGTTATTATTTATTTGATTAATAATATGAAGTTACCCACAATACTAGTAATTTCAACTCACAACCAACGTGTTAAATAATCTTGGAGAGCATAAAAGAAAAACTGTCTTCGGTTTCCAATATCAAGAACGAAAGTTGGATAAATAAGAAAACGTTTAAAACATCTACGAGCCCTATACAAAAGCTACTTCTTCTGCGACAAGATATTTCAACAAATACAGACATAAATCTATAATTGAAGACTCTCAAGACCGTGTAGTTTTATTGGTATTTAGGTTGAAGGAATCTCGGGAGCAATCCGCCATCTAAGGTAGCATCGATTATGCTTAGCTATAGTTTCAGCCCTGGTAGAATTTACAGAACTTGTTGATTCTAACATTAATACTTAGAAACAAATTAATATCAGTTCAATGACACTTGTTACATCTGATAACATTATATGGTCTATAATCAAAGCTGGGCAAATAAAACATACACATTTCTAGTAGTTAAAACAAATTGATCTTTTTTAACTGCATGAAATAACGGAACAGTGCGCACAAGCGCTCTATTTTATTTTGTTTGATAATCTATACAAAAGTTTTATGAATGCGTTTAATAATAAAAACTGAGTATAAAGGTTGAGATTGTTTATCTGGAAATATAAAACGACATGACCAAAGCGAACGTTTTAAAAGTGTTTAACAAAACATAACATAGAGAAAGAAAAAAACTATAAATTCAATAAACAAATTTCAAACGTATTATGAAAAAAGGTGAGTTTTAGTTCATCGAAAGAGTTAAATTTATACGTTATTATTTTTTTAACCACACAAAAACTTTTTTTTCACATAAAATGGTTTGTTGGATGAGAAATGAGAGGTTTAGCTTTTAGGCTTTAGGAATTTATTTTAAATGATAAGAATGAATTTCAAAAGTTGATGTCAATGTTATCAGAGTAACATTTAAAATGAATCGATTACCGTCGCGGGTTTAAAATTAAAGACAAACTTCATTAATTGTTTGTAAAATTCTAAGTTAATACTGTAATTTTAGATTGTATGCTTTATATTAGTCAGAGGGAACAAATAACAGTTCGCTTTAAATTTGTTTATTTAATATTTTAAAGTTTATTTAAATGTTCTTCACTGTTTCTATTACGATAGAACAAGGGTAAACAGTGTTTTTACTGGATTTTTAAAAAGATTTAAATATTGTTCAATAATTACGTCCACGGTCAAGGTTAGTAGAATATTGTTATGGCAAAACTGTTTTAAATTAATATTTAAAAAAAATTAGAGTCTTGAAGCACCATGTGCAGCACGTAGTCTTCATTATTGAAGAAACCACCAAAAGAGCTTGCCGTTTTGATTCTTAAGTTAATACACATTTTAAAAGTAAAATAGTTAACATGAAATCCTTATATTATATATATAATATAAACTAGGATATAAAATAAACTAGGATACTTTGCTCCTTATTTACATCTATCAAAATGACACAAAAACTAAATATTTAATCATCATAAAATCGTCAAAATACCTCCTCCTCCCTAACCTCCTCTGATGCTAAGTCAGTATATTTCACAGAAGTGAAAATACACCTGACATAGCATCAGACTGAATCGATTTCGCGTTCACAAAAACGCTTAAAGAATCAAAAGCATTTTGTGAAGAAGTAATTGTCAAGTTTGTTTACCATCAATCAATACTGTGTGATCCGCGAAAACGAGCTCCAGGTTTGGGTATAAAAATGAAGATGACGCTGTACAAAGTACGATACTGAACATTAAAATTATTTTCTAGATACTGCCATACAATTATGCAAATTTTTCAAACTTATCGCTTATTGCTCATAATTTTTATATTTCTTTACAAATTATTGACAGATCAATTAGTTAAATTTAAAAGATAAATCCAAACATTATGCAAATTTATAAATTTGATAAATTGCAATTAATCCATTCGATGTATGTACATCACTCGAAATAATTGCAATTAATCCATTCGATGTATGTACATCACTCGAAATAATTGCAATTAATCCATTCGATGTATGTACATCGCTCAGTGAAATAGAGGTTTTGCCGATGTATATAAAATCTAACGAAACGTCCGTTGATATTTTGAATTATTTCTTTAAAAATAATTTAATTAGTAATCTGACAATAGTTAAATATATTTACCCGAAATTGTTACTAAATGAAATAAATATTATAAAAAATTATTTAAGGTTAAGCTTGAAATAAGAAAACTACTAAATTTAACTGTACCTAATGAGAATTGAAAACGACATTCGTCTAGATATAAATACTATTATAAAACAAATAGCAATATAAATTTAAGAAAAAAATATTTTCATAAGAATGGTTTTCTGTTCAGTTTGATTCCCTTTTTTTTACCTGAAAACTTGGGCGGAAAATCAGATTTTACATCTCGGTGGCATGTAACAGTAAAGGACATCCCTAACTATCAATTTAATATTTGTAACGTGTGCAACGTAAACTTCAGATACATACCGTTCAATAAATTCCATTGTGACTTCCTCTATTTGCCCAGAGTATTTCCTTATCATTTTAAGATCAAGGAGCGGCACGTTGACTTTCTGCCTGAACTCACGCCATGGAGCTTCTTGCCTGCGATGTAATAGAAACAATTTTATAATTATCTATACTACTAATTATTTAGTAATACTTGTCCTAATAGAAAATGTTAAAGAAATTAATGTATTGTTACTAATATCTATCAGTTAAAATATATTATTATATAAGAATAGATTTATTTGGAATATTTATATGACTATGAAAACTGCATGTTTTCCTTTTAGCCATTTTTCTATGACTTTTTATTAAATAGACAGGTTTATACTCTGCAAAACGAACTAGAAATATTGTTCCGAAATGAACGAAATTTTACACACCCATTCAAATATTGAGCAACACGGCTAGAACAATGAAGTGTCGAGTCAAAATATATGTTTAAGAAAGAGATGGATATCATATTGAAAGGGCTATGTTTACATTACGGACGAACGAATACGACATAGGTATGAAAGGGATTGCCATAAAATGCTCTAAAATCAATCGAATTAGTAAATTCCCTATAGATAATAGTGAAATAATGGGAGAACGACGGAATTGTCTCTATTCTTATCGCATTTGCTGACAGTGTAAATATGAGAAGACGAACTAAATATTGCTATTTTATTATTATCATCTCACTTTGCCTTTTAGTTAATTTTAAATAAATCGAAAAGAGTATCATAAAAAAATTAAACTAAGTGTAATTTACATTTTGGTGGATATTTTCATAAAATAAGGAAGTGATAATAAATAATCACACATTATGGGTCGCGGTCTATATATTATGGGTCGCGGTCTATATATTATGGGTCGCGGTCTATATTTTATGGGTCGCGGTCTACTATCGGGGGTTAAACACATATTGGATAAGTTATTATAATTTTTGAGAAACATTTTTAGAGCGCTTAGGACTTGGTCATATGTCTACAATACGTCATTGAATTTTTTTGGCAAAACGTCCAATTCCAAATTAAATTGCTAATAATATTGCCTTGAAGCGTTCAAATTTCATTTTAAAATTCAATCTTAAATTTGTCTTTGTATGTTTTATTTCCGTTCCATGACGTTTGTTATAGGGACCCCGCAAGAAACAAAGACGTTATTAAAAAACTTTCACAATGTGACAACTGACGATGGTACACTGTCTTCGTCAGGTTAAAAGATGAATACACGTTTTAAAATAAAAAGTTATATTTGCAGTTGATTTAAATAAGTCGTATGGAGATTTTACAGACCGAACTATATGTTGTAAGTTGGTCGACCATTATTCGTAAACTAGAGCCAAGCAGGCTCTACTAAATTACGAATAATAGCAATTATAATATTTGTTGTAATTCGTTGTATATGCTACTATTGTGAATACTTTTCAGTTATTCAAAAATAGCTTTTTAACTGGTATGATATGGGGACACGTAACTAACAAAAATGGAACAAAAAGTTATTGAAATAAAATTTTTCTCATTTTCAAAATCTTAGGGCAAAAAGAATGTTATGAATGATCACTTATTAATTATATGAAATTAGTTTTGATAAAATTTCATTAAATATGATTCCACGCTATCTTTTTTGAATTGATCATATTCAGCAATACATTTATATTTCTATTTATTAGCCCCGGTCCAGACGCGAACGGGCAGATGTCATGGCCAGTGATACGAAGCTGACCTTGTATTTGATAAAACCATATAGCTGCTTTTTATTTACATAAATTTTATCATAATCGTATTTCTAAGAATCATTTTTTTGTTTATTTCATCGCTTCATCTGGGTGCAAATTGAAACTAGATGATGGGCACTTAATTTGTACAAAGCCATCTGCGCGCTGGCCATATGGTGTGGCTGAAAAATATCATTTTTATTCATCATAGTCTTAAAGTATAATGGACTTTCACACCGTTTAAATTTGGGTTACGATTGGGCCGACAGGGATCGTATTGGTCGTTGACACCCTTTCACGGTTTCATAATAGTCCTTTAGAGTTCGCAATTAACTGGTAAATACATATTATTGGTAATAATACTTAAAAAGCTCTACTATTTTGACACAATTCTTAATTTTTGTGACAGATGATCGTCGTTTTGTGTTTTTAAATAGTAACTGCACAAATATCAAAGTATCTTAAAAAAGCTTCTATTTCGTCGTTAACACTACCTAAGTTTCTAATAAAAAAATCTCTCCGTGTACTGCCGATGCAGAGAATAAAAATTTATCAAGTCCAGAAAGAGCAGCACTTTAAATTAAAACCTTGCTGTACATCGGCCAACTGCTATGCTATCCATCAGTCAGCCGCCGTTTAAAATGTAAATATTTCCAACTCATCTATTGAAAATATAAATAAAACAAATAGTAATCGCAAACGACATACTCAACTAAAAGACCGCGGGAACCTTCAAACTTTTCCTTCTCAACTTCAGTTCTGTAATAGACCAAAGTATCAAATGGCTTCCTTATGGGGTTGAAATTTTCAGAACGCAGTATCTGTAAGGTTAATAAGCATTTGTTTCAATTACAAAAGTTCATACGTTAAAACTAGTGAAATAATTGTAAATATTTATTTTTGTCTTATTATTATGTTTTAGACATTTAAACAAACATTTTTTCATTGGGATATTTCTAAACTGTTATCACTATATTGTTATCATAATTTCCAAATAAACTTTAATCTTTTATACTACAGAACACTTTTATGATATTTTTATCTATTATGTTTATTGCGAGGGTACACCTACACGTTATCAATATCATTGGCAGATTAAATTAACATTCACTTTCATGTTTATAGATCGACTGAGAGATTAGCGTCTCTGAGTGATATTTTATAAAAAAATAAAACAATATAAATGACAATACGAATGACAATGAAAATGCAATCGACAAAAGTACCAACAAAGTTTACATCTGCTGTACTATTGTTGGCATTTAAAATAACCGGTTTAATTAAATTTAATTTGGAATGACGTGATGCATGAAAGTGTCTTTTATATTTTACAAACATCACATTCTCTTCCTGAAGGCACGCCTTCTAGATGTTTTTCTTCTTCTGAGTACAGTGAATTAACTCTATCACTAAACGATATTCGCTTATGGAAAAACATAACAGATTCAACCGACTATCTGGTTATATGAAACAATTTATACAAATTACTTAAGTAGAAGATGTCTTCTGTAATATCTCTATTGAAAAATATGTTTAAACAAAATATCAAAGCTATTTTTAGATTTCGCAGTGAAACTAGTGCTTTCAGATTTGGGTTTAGTGAAGAATATAATTAACCACACTTTTTGAACACCGTTGAGACACGTAATACTCCCCGCATTAAATTTTGGGAATGAGCAGGTGAAGACACTTTCTATCTCTGCTATACTGTTAGATGTTAGTTTCCAAAATAACTGGACCATCGACAAGGTCAATACTTAATGGCGAGATCTGTAGATTAACAATGTAATGCTTTAACGAATGATAATAAATTAGTCGTAATTAAAATAAAAATAAAATAATTGCACCACCGATCAGGTCAGGGTTTGATGATGAGTTCTGCATATGGGCTTGTTAGCGGATGATCGTAAATCAACCTTAACTCAAGATGGTAGTTTTTACGTTGAACAATAACTACACCATCGACCAGATTAGGGTCTGACGATAATAAGATAACTCCTCGATGAATGGTAGTAAATCAACCGTGAAGACGTTTGCTACTTTCCTCATTCCCTCTCTCTCACTCTCTGTCGCTTTACCCCTTACTATATAAATATAAATGGTAGTTTAAATCGCCATAGAATTTCACTTCCGTCACGTGTACTGAGTTGCATGAGCAATTTTTAGTGTAGTATGAGTAGCCACAACCGTGAAGGAAGCTTTACTTCAACCGCGCGTAAAGGTTACTCGCACTCTTTTCTTTTTTCTCGTAATTTTAGATATTGTACCTTGAGAGATGTTCTGTATAAAAAATGCAAAAAATATGTTTCTCTCCTATTTTCACTACTACTGACCCTAAAATTATGAAAAAATACAGTTTTTAGAAGTAAAGTTTGTAGGAAAACTATAGCGATGATTCTAGCTCCTATATTTTTTAAATACGCTCTATGTTTTACGCGTGTGAACGATATAATAGGCAATATATACGTTATGAAAAATTAATATTTGTAAATATTTTAATAGAAACGTTATGAACTCTTGCATGTTTAGAGTGACGAAATGTGGACGGAATCCTCATAATGCGAGTTCTACGCGTAAATAACATGTGTTTAGTTAAATTGTTTATTGTTTAGATGCAGTTATTTAACGATTGAAAGAATAAAAATCACAGCGGCGTGTGATGGTAAATTTGGTAAAAGTAACTTTTGGTAATTTTTTATGACTGGGATTTCTTAAAATAGATTTACAAACGTACTTTTTGAAAAGTGCTTGATGCGTTCGCAAACAAGGAGATGTACCGTATGGTCGTTACCACTAGTCACGGGTAAATTTGGCGAGAAATGAGTTTTTTAGTTTCCGTCCAGGCAGTTGTAACAATGTAATAAATATGCTGGAAAACTTTATATATTTATCGTATTAAAGATACACTACTTTCGTATATTCTTTAACATTGATCTCCAGAATTATAAGGTACTCTCGCCCAACAGGGCCCGGTTCCTAAGAAGGCCCTCATTTAAAAATCCATACTTGCCATTGTCTTAAATAAGTGCAGTGAACACATCAGCAAACAAAAATGCAACCCCACTCCTACTCCAGCGCATCCTCACTTTGATACAACAATCACCAGGACAAAAAGGCCAGAAAGCAATTGAGAGAAATTGAAACCCTGTCAAAGGAAAGACAAAAGATAAACGATAAGAAATCTAAAATAAAAACAATTAGCGAGAATATCAAAACGAAGACAAAGGATGAGGTGTGTTAACGCCAAGGTTACCAGATGGAACGCATTACCGATGTGGGTCAATGCATAGAATACCAAGATTGATATCAGGAAGAACGTATGGGTTTTACTTGACGACAAAACTAACATTTTATGTCTCCATATTTAATTGGAAAATAGCTAATTTTTGTGATGAAAAATACGAGCCACTTGTACTTACTATATTTTATAGAAGCTGATTCTTGTTTTAGGGCAAAAGATGCAGATTTATATAATCTTACAGATTTATTTATCTTGTATCTTATATATTAGATAGCTGAGGAGAGAAAATAAGTTTCGCGTTAAATTTTTTTTAACTTTATCGTTACTTTCGTTTTAATAGATATAAAAAAGCCACAATCAAATTAAGCAAAAAAATTTAAATTATTATTTGGCGAATGCTAATTATAAATTTTAATGCTATGAAATACCACACAGCTGAGGTTTTTATAATGTGCCTTTTTGCTATGAAAACAAAACAAAAGGTTATTTTTTTCGTACATTAAAATAAAAAAAACAAATAATATTTTTCACACCAATGGTAGTTTCATTAATTACGCAATTCGATAACATTACAATCGTTATGTAGAGTTTGGGCCTTATTAGGTGATAGTACATTAAGATATATAAATAAAACTTGTTAAATACAAACATATGAGGATTCCGTATATACTTAGGCACATGTTCAAACATCTAAGACACGTAGTATTTCTATTAAACTATTTACAAATGTCAATAATACCGTAACTTTTCAGAAACTATTAGATTTAGAACCATTGTAAGAGTTTTATCGCAAATGTTTGATACAGTTATAGTAACGCTGTTATTTTCATAATTTTCATTTTGTAAGTTTAGGAGATCGGGCATATTTTTACATATTTTGCGTGGAAGTTTTCTGCAATATGTCTTAAACTATCATTTTGTTTCACTGTTTCAACTGAAACGGACTGGTAAAATTTAAAAAAAAAATTACTTCATTTGATTCCGTTAAACTTCTATACAAATATTGTTGTGTATTAACCATTTGAAGTTCAATTTCTGCCAAACGGTTCTGAGAAAAAAAACGTGGGCATTTTCAACAATATCAATTGATGCCAACGTGATATATTAAATTTGAGGAAAAAATAGTTGCGTCCTTTTCTTCCTATAAAATGTCTATCAAAAATATTTACATTTTAAATTTTAACTATTGAGACTTGTGTAGACATGGGTTATCCCTATGCAACATTTCATTCAGTTACTGAGAAAAACAATTGTTGCCAACTGACACGTGCATAGTCTTGTTGGGATTCCGTTTTTATTATTTTGACGATACCCTAAAACTCGTTTCATTACGTAAAACAACAGAATCGATTTTACATTAAGGAAAGCAAAAACATTTGTCAAATACCTTTACTAATAACAATGGAACGAAAACACGAATAGAATATATCTGATTTTATCTTTATTTTCAGAGTTGTTTATGCGTCATACAGTACACATACTAAAACAAAAGAAATTTCATGATCTGTTTTCAACATGCATACATATATATATACATATATATATATATATATATATATATATATATATGTATATATATATATATATATATATATATATATATATGTATATATGTATATATATATATATATATATATATATATATATATATATATATATATGTATTTGCTATATTGGTTGTTTTAGAATGATTAATTTAGTGGGTTCGGTTAATTTTTTTCCTAAATAGTAGTTCTTTTTCGAATTAGGTTCCTTTTTCATTATCTCAGTAATTTAGATGTAGAGTTTTTCCCAACTCTACAACTAATTTTTTCCCAAAATTAAAGTTGAAATGGGTCAGTCTAAAAAATATGCACCACGTCGAAACAAAAAGTTTCATATGAGTGAAGTTATTCAAAAACTTACTATACAAAATAAAACTACTGTAGAAAGGGCGACTAGAGATTTTGTTAGAGTACGTACGCCATCCAGTTTCTACAATGAAGTTCTAAATTTGGAGCGGCGGTAGCAGATGGAATAATAGTAGGCAGCGTCGGAAGCTAATCTAGAGCTAAAACGAAAAGATCTCAATATTAAAAAACTAAAACAAAATCAAACGGTTAATTTAGAGGAACCAAAAGTTTCGGCTAATGTGCTGGTCTTGAAACTGTTCTCTTCCCAAAAAAGTTAATTACTCACTCATCAAGAGTTCCAAAATCGAAGAAATATCAAAGATGTAAAATCGACGGATAATTAGGAAAAAAAGTTCTTCACAATATATACATTAAAAAAAGATCAATAAACATAAAGATGAGAAGAAAAGAGAAACAAGCGAAAAGAAAATGTCAATTACAAAAAGCGAAGGTAAGAAGACAGAAACTGGAAAGGCCAAGAAGACTTTTCCAGCAAGAAGAAGCAAATTGATATTTTTGCATCAAAAAAAAAACCCGCGACTTTTCTCTGGTCAAAAAACAACAGTTCCAATTGCACGTATTCTTGTAATCTTGTGATAAAAACTCTCAAAATATAAACTACATAATTACTATAAATATTAAATAAATTATAAAAACTTGATACGTTATAGTGAAATTTACAATTTACAAAATTTTGTAAAAAATAGCCAGTTGCAAGTTAGGCACGTACTATGCCCTTATAGTACGTTCTTACCTACAATATTTTTCATTTTTAACGTATTTCAGTCAGCTTAACACAATATTAATATATACAGAATAGATATAGATAATGTCAAGACCTATACGAAACATCACTATGTTCGTTCAGGGATTTTTTAAAGTTTCCAAGTTATAATTTTTTTTCGTAATTTTTTAGCCAAACTCGTAGATTAAAGAGAAAGTATTTCTTTGTGATACGAGTAATTATGGTAAAAACTTGAATTTTTATACTAGTGGGCCAACTAACCTACTCGGAATAAAAACAATTACTTGCGTACGTCTTAGTATTGCGTCAAAAATTAACAGATTTTACAAGATATTCTAAAGCCAGATTTTGATTTTAATTTTTGTTGCCATTTAAAAACAATAACATAATTTTTTTCAGAATCTATATCAAAAATCTTCTTATATTATCAGCTTTATGACTGACAAATTTGACATTGCTACCTTTGCTGCGTTACCCTAAAAATGAACCCCTAGTGTAGTAAGTGAAAAATTATAATTGTTGGGTATAATTAAGGAAATCATTTAAACAAAACAAAAATTGTCAGAAATATATTAATTTTAAAATATATTTTTTTTTAATTATGACCGTCTTCTTCCATACAAAAATAACATCGACGAAAAAAATACTCTTTAGAGCTCTCACTGCCCTCGTAATATTTTTAATTATTTCTTCGGTTTCTCTCAGATTTATTCTGAATTCTTCCAAATTGCAGCTTTTTTTGAGTACATTAACTCTTTGTAATAACCCTGCATATAAAAGTCAACTTACGTTAAGTAGAAAAACCACGGAGACTATAGATCTGTCAAGACCCATCCATTTTGTGGGAATCTTTCATTTACCCGTACAAAATACCTTACGTTCAAAATTTAAGTGAAGCGATTCATCAACGTTTTATAATATCTGTAAATATACATCCTCTAGAAACACAGCTACAAGGTCTCTTAAAAAGCTTAGTTATGACTCTCCTTTCAAGCAACCTATTATTCGAAAAAGATCCATTAGTTACCTGTTTAGTGTCTCGAACCAAAAATGGACCCTATTTTTTGGTAATTGGATCCTAGATCATATTCTTCCACAGGAGAATACAATCTATCTCAGGTTTTGGAACTCCGGTTCGACATTCTACTGCTTTGGTACTTGTTGACAGATCTCTTTCATTACGAACTCGTAAGATCTTACGATGGTCAGAGAAACCACTCGGGATGCTGTCCACCTCTACTTTTAACACATGCATATATAATTTTGCTCCTTCCTAATTTTTCCATTCAGCGTAGCCATAATAGGAATGCAATTCTGCATAGTCTTTTGGTAAAAAAAAGCTATGATAACTTATTCACTACGGGAAAAATGTGACGATTGTCAATTCCAAGTGTAAATATAAATGTGCTAAGCAGTTCAATAATTCAATAATCCGTTAATCTTGCCAATATGCTCAATGTATATAAAAACTGAAAAATCGTTGAAGAAAGTAAATCGTAAAACGAGTGTAGCGTAACTGTAAGCGCAGGAGTAATAAGACGAGTGATTTATATATATATATATATATATATATATATATATATATATATATATATATATATTTACAATTTCGGAATATTGTTATTTATTTTTAAAAAAAGAAAGAATAATATTTTGAACCATTGTGATTTAATTTAGCACAATAAAATTGAAATTTGTTGTTTAGATACGAAAATGTTTTATTATGTTACATGTTTTTGAAATTATAAAAGAGGAAAAAAGTTTTATCTTGAACTTGTCTTTTTTTCGAAATATGTATGTAAATGTTATGAAGCTTGAATTTGTTAATTTATTTCATTTGTCTTTGACATAATGCATGTCTGTAGAACCTTTTTTCATCATCTACATCATCATCAAAATACGCTAATGCTTGCCAGTATTACTGAGAAACTTTAAAAATATATATTTAATTTCAAAAAATTACAGCAATACGTCAGTATTGCTGAAATGTATGCATGTATGTATACATGAAATGTATGTATACATGAAAAAAATTGTGTCGGAGGGAGACAAAAAATAAGAAAGCAAGAAAAATAGAACAAAGAGAACAATTTCAAGTAGTAAACAAATAAACAAACAAAAAATACTTTCAGTAACAATGAAGATCGAAAAATGAAAAGATAATAAAAAAGATTTATCCTCATATTCATGAAAATTCTGTCATAGTAATGATTCTGAATATTTCTTATAAAACTGAACACTCAAATCATTTTTCAATCAAAAAAATAATCAAATTTTGTATTAACATTTATCACATTTAAAGTCGATAACTTTTAATATAAATATATTTACCTATTAAACATTTTATTTTTTCTATTAAAATAAAAATTTTAGGTTAAAATATTATTAGTCGCAATGTCTTTATCCTTATTGAATTATTCATTGAAATACTTGAACGAATTAGTAATTGTGTTAATTTCAATTACTTTTAATGAGCGAATCTACCCCAGCAGTGATCGCAGTCATTTTGGGCACTACAATAGATACTAAAATAAATATTATCTTCCTGTGTATTAGCTCGCAAAAACTCCCTGTCTTTCTATTATAGCTAATAATAAAAACTTTGAAAATAATTCTTATCCGATACATGGTCCAACCTTATTAAAAAAATTATAAAAATGAAAATGTATATTTACCAATAATGTCAAAAAAAATTACGAAAATAATTAATAAATAATAGTACTTGTTCACCCAGTTCTGGATCTAGAACGAAAACCACAGGATTCTGTCCAAACATGGAATCGCGTCTAGCGATCTTCCCGTAAGTGTTGTACAGGTACTGTACGTTTTTGGTACTAACAAATTCTCCACCGTTTTTACCTTGAAAAAAAAACGTATCCATATATAAGGTGAAAAGTTTAAATAATCGCAGAATTTATCTGATATGCGTATATAGTACAATTTTGTCTTAAATTTTTTTTTGTTTAGTTTTGTATTTTATTTGCTATTACACGTTAAAATATTTGATAGAAAGCCGTTGATGGCCTTAAAATTATTTCGGACGTTAGATAACCGTTCGATATTCCCAATTAAAACCTGACCTACGACAGATGTACCAAATGACTACATACCTAAAACGATGAAAGAAAGGAGCATATTTGCCATATGTATCTTCATGAAGACATTTTCATAAAACTTCTACAGCGTTTAAACATTTATGTTTTATATAAAAACCAGTAAAATGTATGACAACAGGCATAAAGTAAAATTTCGGAGTCGCTTACAGGTCTTGAAATAATCAGTGCCAGTTAGCCGGTGTAATTTTATTGTAAATGAAAGTGCTAATTGTGACAGTGGGGGTCTTCTCTGCGAGATTATTTCTCTTCCTCCCTTTATAGCAAATGTGGAAAACGCTTTTTTCCAAGGCACAAGCCTATGGTACCTGCAAAGAGGATATCAATGGAGAGGAAGGGAGAGATGAAGCTGAGGCCGAGGATATATAGAAGGGTAAGAATGTAAAGTAAAAGAACAAAAAAATATGGCATGATAAATGCACAAAAAAGATGGAAATATTGTTATTAAAAATTGTGAAAAACTGGTAGCATTTTGATAACTGAAAAATTGCCTATGATAATCATGGTTCTGTTTGTTCTGGGCGCATATTTTTACGATTAGATCGCGATATTACAATTAGATAATTTTATAGTGATATTTTGCTGTTTTTCCTCCGGTTTATTTAATATAAATAAAAAAATAAACTTTCAATAAGTTTTTTCTTTATTTATATGCAAATAAAGTGCCGTGTAGCAGTGTATTTTTTCTTCTATACTAGTGAGTTTCTACGAGAACGTTATCCACCATTTAAGGGAAGAACATATATTGAGATGCGTATTTATGGATAAAGATTATGAGACAAAATAAAAATAAGAGTTGAGTGCATTATAAACCTAACGATACTGTTACAATCCGCTGTACGGGTGATTGCGCTGGAGAGTTATATAGGTAAATAAGAGTATAGTTTAAATAGATATAGTCTTTAGCGATTAAATATTGCTAGAATATAATCGCTAATTAAAACTAGCCTGCCTAGCTATTATATTTAATACAGCCCGAGAGCAAAAAGTTAATTGCAAGTGTACCTTTGAAAAATAGTAACAAATTTATATAATTTAAAAAATAAATCAATACAAATTAGTCGCAAATAGATTTTATATCTATTTGTGACTAATTTCGTAAAATACGTAAATTGACGTAGTTCTGAAAATAGAATGCAAATAAATGTGACATGTCCTTAGAAAGACAATAACACACTAATATGCAACGCATTACTACATCAATTATTTTATCTATTTTTAATTTGTTTTTAAATATATGAAAAATAAAGTAAAATATATTATTCAGTATGCTTACTTTTCACAATTGAATATATAATTAGTAAATATCTATATACTCACCAATCCCTTGAAGAAAATGAAAAATTGGACCAATAAATGGCACTGAAATGGGCCCGGGAATTTTTGACATGGGTTGTAGATTAATATCGCCGAAATACTTTATTGGCACATTATTTCTCAAACTATCATTTGCTAATAATGGAATAGCTTGTATTCGTTTCATTTTAACTTTCCTTTATTACATTATATATCTAAAATTAGTAATGACAAGGAACGACAAACCGCACACACGTTAGACGAAATATTTATAATAAACATCTAGCAAGAGCTCACGTAAAAATATATGATATTGTTATTCAACACATCAACCTTGAAAAAACCAAAGACTAATTCAGATAAGTTTGTTATTATATATCTATCCTTATCTAAAATGTGCGTAGCACATGTATTATTGCAAATTTTAAAAAAATTACTATGAAAATCAACGAGTTGACAACCTACAAAACGAATGATCCTTTATTAATTATACTAACTTTGAAGAATTATCAATATCGATACGTTTTAAAACAATTTCATTATTTCGTACGAAATTTGGTTTTACGACTACCATTTTGGTTTTAGGAATATTGCATACCTATAAAAAAAGTTTCGTAAATCAAAACGATTTTGTTAACCAATTATCAAAGTTGTTTAAGCTATCTTTATATTAATCTTTCATTATATGGCGTTCGTTAATTGTTTAAACTAAACTAACAAAATTCCATAGGAAAGTAAAATTTTACATTTACGTCGTTGCTAATTAAATTGATATTTAAAATGAAAGAATAAAAATAAAAACTAGGCACATTTTTTCCTTGGCCATGGTAACGTTCCTTGGTAACGTTTATTACAGACAACAAAATTAACTATGTAAATTGTATTATCCGTGTCTAAATACAAATTATTAAATCGTCAAGAAATATAAAATCGTCAAGAAGACGAGTAAAGAAATATTGTATATATTTCATCAAAAGTTAAGTTATTTTTCATTAAAATTTCAACCAATACAATGAAACAAGTCATGTCCTGCTATATGCTCTCGACGCATATGTAATATACTAAACCATGAACCTCTCAGGATCGGCAGAACCGTCAGAAAAATCCACGTAAAATTCGTAAAGAGCAAAAGACGAGAGATTTTCATTTTCACAAAGAACGATCATCTGTTATTTCAATTCTTTATCTTTGATTATATGGTGTTCATTCTCTCCACAGTGAAGTTTTGCCAATTTCAAGTGTAGAAAGAGGGCTAGCAAGACTGATTAAAAATCATATTTCGGATATCCGTCATTATTGCTTGTTAACAAAAAAATAAACTATACAATAAAACAAAAATTAAGTAAGAAGTTGGCTGCAATTCAAGAAAATGAAAAAAATTAAATTGTAATATACAGGATTACAAAATAAGTATATACAAATATACAAACAAACATAAAAATAAAAACAAGAATATAAATATGAAAGTTTCTATATTTTGAAGTCGTCCTTTCTTATGCACTAAATTATTAATAATAGAATGGGTTTGTTGGTAATAGGTAAAAGTGATCTTATATTAATGGGCAATTAAATAATATATTTCAATAATTTGCAAATCTAGGAAATCCATTACTTAATGGATATGCAAAAATGAGACAATTTATATCATCGTCTCCGAACACACAGTCACAAATTGGAGATTCTCTGACACGCAGTCTAGCTAAATGGGTAGGAAAAGAAGAATGAACGCAACGCATACCACAGAGGTTTCCTTTCGAGAAAAAGTGAATTTGAAAAGGTTTTGAGGGTATAAAAGATTGGATCCGGAAATACCCCGCAACAGTGATCTGAGATGACCTCTCCCATGCCCTTTGTCAGTCAGATGTCATCCAGGAACGAGTCAGGGGAAGGAGATCTTCAATAAAATTAATAGATCCCATTCACGGAGGCAAACCAAGCTCTTGCGTCGACTATTTTATTACTTACTATGCCACAGTAACTAGAGATCTATGCAAGAACGACATTAGATCCTGATCTCTCCAAATCAGGCGTAAGTTGCTTGATCTGGAGAATCAGGAAGCTACAGTTCGAAGAAAAAGGATTAGTGAGAGAGCCTGTGAAACTTTTTGAGTAGAGCATAATTCAAAGCCTCCACAGCACAGCATTCCCTGGAGAACACCGAACATTGCTTAGGAAGGCGGAAGTATGCCGAGTAAAGTGACGCTTCGACATAGCCATCTGTCAGGGTTTTTGACGCCTCTGTGTACATTCGAGTACAATCCATCCAAAAGGAATTCAAGATAGAATTGAACAGCGAATTAGCACTCCTTGTCTACTTCAAAACGCAAATTTATATTTGGCCTGTGAAATACCGAGTCAAATGGAAAACTATGGAAAAATGAGGTGAGTAGAAAACTTAGCTGCCTTCAGTAGATAACGATCAGCAAGGTATTGTTGCCGGAGGTTTAAAGGACATTCTACTTGTAGGACACTTATGGGACTGGATTTCATTGCACCCGCTATGATCCTGAGTGCTTGATACTGAATGCAGGTCAATTTAGTGGCATTAGATTTTGAAATGGGATCCAGGAGAAATGAACCATAGTCTAGATAACTATGGACTAGAGCGCTATATATTAACTTTAATATGGTAGGGTGTAAGCCCCACCACACTATAGCAAGTGCGCTGAGAGTATTCACATTAGCCTGGCATCGGGAGATGACATGTTCAATTTGAATGTTCGAGGATAATTTTAAGTAGGAACATGCCTAAGAATGTAGGAATCGAGGAGGAATTATAAGAAATAGATAAAAGTGGAATAATTCTTCTTCTCGTGAAGACCACCACAGCGCGCTTTTGGAAGGGGATTAATCGATACCATGAGAGTTAACCAATTTGTTAAGTTAACAAAGGTTGAGTTCAAAGCATTTTCGGTAACCATTATTGACTTATCAGAAGAATATAAAAGCAAATCAGCAGCGTATTGTACAATACGACAGAAGGTATTTACCGTAGAGTGGATCGTATAGGAGTAAATATTGAAAATAAGGGACATAAACAGAGCCTTGGGGAAGACCGAATGGTCCATATGGTTCTTGTTAAGGGAAGAGATCCGGGGGTTCTAAGAATCATAGATCTCTCTAAAATAAGATGAACGAGGAAATTTGTAATCTTGAATGGGATCCCAAGATTATAAGATTTTCTTGGGGACTGGAAGGTTTACGTTTCATAGGCTGAAGAAAGATCTAAAAAGGCAGCAACGTGGAATACTTGTCGAGAGAAGGCAAGTCTGATGTCAAAGGTTAGGACGCTGAGATTATCCATCGTACTTTTAACTCTTCTGAAGCCAAATTGGTTGCTTGTCAAAATGGAATTTTAATCTGTAAACCATTCCAATCGATTCTTAATTAGGTGTTCTGTCTTCACTAAAACAGGAGAAAGAGCTATGGGTCTGTAGGATGAACCTGCATTGGGATCTTTATGAGATTTGAGAATAGAAATTATTATCTGAGTATTCCATGAGTTTCGAATTTAAACTGATTGAACTGATTTGAAAATATAGTTGATGAGGGATAGGAGATAACAACGGGTAGATGGGGGGGAGGTAAAATATTTTTCACCATTGAATATTGTTATTTTAATGAATTAGAAATACTTTTATCTGTTTAACTTCTTATTTAATATTGTAAAACCTTAATACACAATTACACATCTTAACAGTAATCCGCCATTTTGTATGCAAAGGAAGAAGGAGCAGTGTTGCCAATATAAAAGTACCTATAATTCCTAACACGCCTCCTTACATTTATATTGGCAACAAACATTTATAAACACTTACAATAGTCTCTATTAACTTGACACTTAATTTTACTCTTTTAAATTTAACATTTCTCTGAATTTAATATTTCCCAACGCTTTAGTAAATATATCTGCAATATTATTTTCAGACTCTATTTTTACATCAATATTGTCTTGCTTAACATTCTCATGTATAAAATGATAGTGAACTTCAATATGCTTAGAATTCTTTGTAAAATTTCCATATTTAGAAATAGCTACAGCGCCTGAATTATCTTCATAAATTTTAACTGGTTTACAAATTTTAGTAAAAACATCATTCAATAAACAAATAAGAAATTTTAATTCTGTTACCGCTTCTGATAACGCAACATTACGCTACCTTGTTTCTTTGATTTCCAATAAATTATATTTCCAAATAATCAATAACAAATCCTGTAGTAGACTTTCTGTCCAAAATATCTCCTGCCCAGTCGGCATCCACATAACAATTCAAAATATCAGCATTACTATTATTACGATATGTTAATTTAAGATATCTTGTCAAATACAAATACTTTAAAACTCTGAGAGCATATTTGAAATGTGTCTCATTATAACAGTTTTGAAATCTGCTCAAATAATTCACACTGTAACAAATGTCTGGTCTGGTGCCTGAACTTATATACAAGAGTGCACCAATTAAATTTCGGTATTTCACATCTTCATTAATATCAGATTATTCCAATTTTAAATTTATTTCCATAGGGGTTTTAAACAATTTTGAACTTTCAATATCGTAACGTTTAGCTAAAGACTCAATATAAGATTTTTGACTTAAAGTTAAAATGTTTATTGTATTGATTATGGTTATATTCAATTTCTATTCCAATATAATTTTTTACTTCACCCATGTCCTTCATTTTAAACTGTTTAGACAATTTAGTTTTTATATCAGCAATTACATCTTCATTTTCACAACATATGATTAAGTCATCAACAAATAATAATATATAAACCGTTAAGCTATTCTCCCTTTTGAGATACAAACAATAATCATATTTACTTCTGCGAAAACCTCTTACCACTAGCCTTGCTTTATATTCATTTTCACTCTTCTTTTTATATACCCACTTGACATCAATTTCCTTTTTGTCCTCAGAGGGTTTGTTTACTAGGGTCCATGTATCATTTTTCACTAAACTGTCCATCTCCCCGTTCATTGCTTCTTTCCATTTAGTTGCCTCATCACATGTAGGGGAAAGGTGTATAAAATGATCCCTCTAAGGGAGATTCCTTCGTGTGACTAAAATATTAAAGTAAGAGCAAACATTGATAGGGCTACAGTTGAAGCATTAAAGTGCTTATGTACTGGCGTACTATTATTTTTAAATGGTTTTATACGTTCGGATTTATTAAAGATTTTTCAAGACTTTAACAAAGGATCATTTTATACACCCGAGTGTCTAAAATGAACCCTTGGATAGGGGCAAAATGATCCCAGGGATCATTTTGCCCTCAAAATTGGGAAAATGTAAAACAATAGTGTTTTTTAAAAGAATTATTTAATAAATCACTTTTATTTTAAGTAGTATCTACTAAGGGACAGTTTATTTCGAGATCAATAAAAAAGTTATTTAAACAAGTCTCAGAATGAGGGTAACATTTGTTATAAACAAAATTCTTAAATTTAGTTATAATTGAACAGTGTACACGTATCACACTATAATCAAGTCTTTTAGTAACATCAATTATTACTATGCTTATAATCTACTCACATAATGTATTAAACAAAATGCTTCATTTAACCTTTTAAATGCCTAGTTTTTTTAAGAATATCTCACATTAAGTCAGTCTTTCAACATTGGTCATTAATGCGATGCTTAAACCTCTTAAAGCCTATCAAAAACAAAATTATTAAAATAGGTAAATGTCTTCTAAATTAGTTTTAATTAAAAAATTTCTATAATCAACAGTCTTTCAATAATATAAATTATCGCGATACATTATTCATAACAGTTTGAAACAAAATCCTTAAATTTAAGTCTTTTTAAGTTACTTTAACTAGAACATCTGACTAAAAGCCACAGACTTGTCTCAAAATCAATTAAAAATGTATCTAAAAGTATAACTGTTTCTGAATTTTCAAACTTCTGGATTCTGATTCTGGACTACGCAGAACTATATAGGGATGCCGTTGTCGAAACCCTCTCAACCAATCCGCACCAGCTTTGTGTTTTTTAGCTGAGAATGAGTGTGCTATTTTATTTTTCTCGGCCAACTGATAAGCCAAAGAGAGAACATCTTTTTTAGTTAGTCCATACATTTTTTTTCCATATCTTCAATGTGCTCAATGAGCTCATCCTCTTGCTTAGGTGTAAATACAGTTTTCCTACTGCCCAAAGCCTTAACTGCGCAAACCGCGTTTTTATTTTTCCCTTTGTCTCTTCTTTTTAGCGACATTACAGGAACAGCAAACTCCCTACTAGCTGTTTTATATGGCATTCCATTCATAATTGCATCCAGCGCTCTTGACATTGTGTCCTCACTCCAGTTCTGCCGATTAGTACGTCTTTGGTATTTACGTGGCATGATCTGCAGAAATACAAATACCTAGCATAAAATATTTGGATGCAAATAAGGAAACATTACCTACACATACTAAATCGCTATTTGAACCAAAGTTGTGCACCAACGAAATACAGCAATTTGAACTTTGACTTTGCAACGATATTTTACGAATATCTCCAAAATTATATAAAAGTTAGGGACATCCCTACATTTTTCCTGTAAAATTTAGCTAAAGGTCGACTAGCACTAATTATTTCAGATTTTTAGCTTTGTAATCTTCGGAGATAAGGGGGTGTGGGGCAACGGTAATTTTTTGTATATTTCTGAAACAGTGAAAGGAATATACAGATAGTGCTACTGAATGTTAATTTAAGTTTTAATTTGATGCAGGTGAAACCACAGTGCACGCCTAGTTTAAAATACATGAATAAACATAATACGCTCTTTTTAAATTATCAAAATGTATGGGGTAAAATTATTCCTGGGATAATTTTATACTGACTACAGGGAATCATTTGACCCCAAATGCAGTATTACAAAAGTTGATCAAATAATAACCTCAAAGCGTAACCTTGGTGAGATCAAAGCTTGCTTAAAATATTGTTAAATGTCATTACGAACTGCGAGTAAAACTTCCATTCAAAAATACACGACAGAAATTTCACAATTTTACGTTGATTTCATGCTTATCTTGGATTTAGTACATGAATTTTATTTTTTTCATAATAACTCGACGCACAGTAGTTATACCGACATGATAATCGGTGCGAGTACTTAGCGGGGTGCGGGGAAGACGTTATGAAGCAAATCAGACAGATGGCGCTACAGGTTTGTTGCGGTCTTACGGGGATCATTTTAACTTGGGGGATCGTTTTATACACCTTTCCCCTAATCGCCTCCTGAAAATCACTAGGAGCCGAAGCGTCACAACAGTTACATTATATACAATAATAACCAAATTCCTCATCAAAACGTTGTGGAGGTTTGACTTGTCTTCTTGATCTTCTTTCTATAATCTCATTTTTACTTTCTTCTTCATGTGTTTCATTATTTCCGAAATATTTATTTGTATCCTTTTTCTTCTGTGTCTGTTTGTCTTCCTTTTCCCTTCCTTCCATATTATCTTTAATCTTATCTTCTTCCTCACCTTCAAATCCACACAATTTAACATCTTCCTATATTATGTCACAATGTCTAGCAATAATAACTCTGTTGTTGATTAATACTCTGCATCCAGTATCAGTATAACCAAGTAAAATTCCAACTTCTGCTTTCTTATCCCATTTAGACCTTCTCCGTTCTTCTGGAATTCTCACAAAAACTTTACTTCCATACATTTTTAAATTTTTAACAGATGGCTTCCTTTTGAAAAATATTTCATATGGTGTTTTGTTCACAATAATATTAGTCAATGTTCTGTTCTTAAGATAAGCTTCGGTTTTAATTGCTTCTGGCCAAAATCTTCTTTCAACCTTTGCTTCTGATAAAAGACATCTACCCATATTCATTAGTGTACGATTGCATCTCTCTGCTGTTCCATTTAATTCATGAACATATGCTGGACAAGGTTTTATTATTATTCCTTTCTTTCTTGCAAACTGAAAAACTCTTGCATTCATGTACTCTTTCCCATTGTCACATCGCAGTTTCTTTATCATTTTTTGTGTTAAGTTCTGAACCTTATTTACATATTCCACAAAGTAGTCATATACCTCATCTTTTGATCTGATACAATAAACTTTAACCAGCTTGCTATAATCATCTATAAAGCTCAAAAAATATTTTTATCCACGATATCATGTAGTCTGATATGGCCCATTTAAATCTGTGTGCACAATATCTAATATCGCCTCTGCCCTTCGTCAAAGGCGTTTCAGCATCTTCGCGCAAGAGTCAAGTTATCCAGGTCCACTGGAGGGAACGAATCCCACCTAAACTGTCCTGTGTAGGTTGTATTTTTGAAAAGGGGGAATTTTTTCAATACCTAAATTTAAAACGACGAAAAGGAATCAGAATGGAGAAATGGTCGCTTCCAAAAGACTCAGATAGAATATTCCATGAAGTTAAGGATGCCAAGGGTGAGGAGCAAAGAGAGATATCTACTGAGCTCGGGTTCTAAAATGAGACAGAAACTCGTATTGGCGAACCACCAAGAAGACCCCTAGAGGGTTGCTTCGAGTGGAACCCCAAGACAGGTGATGAGCATTAAAATCTCCCAGAATAATATACGGGCCAGGACTTCAAGTTAAAATATCCCACAGTTCTAATGCTACGGGACACGTTGTAAGGGGGACATGTTTAGAGAGGATGGTGATATTTTTGATTCTCGCAGCAACAACATTGAATTGACAACTGCGGGAGCCAATAGAAATCTGAGAGAAGGGAAGGGATTTGTCAAGTAATAAGGCGGATCCGCCTATGCCATCCGCTCTATCACACCGGAGACAGGCATAGTTTCGGATCTTAAAATGGAATCCAGGCTTCACCTAAGTCTCCGAGACGGCAGCCACGGATGAAGAATACTTAACAAGGAGGTTACGAAGATCTGCTTTGTTGGAAATAACACTGCGACTATTCCATTGCAAGACTCTCGCCGCTGTTGAAGCCATTCGAAATAAGGGATTGAAGGGAGGTAAGAATAGAGGAGGCAACTTTGGACGGTATTTGATTGGGGGAACTCAGAATTATGACCTATCTCAGAAGACGAAATGTCATTTCAAGTTAGGCAATATGTTGACAATGAGATTTCTTAGCGTACCATTGTTACTTAGTAAGCTGTTTCAGTTACTTAGTAAGCTTACCCATTTGTCACGGGATTATTTGGGTTATAGGAGTTGGTGGGGTGATTTGCATATACAAAACGCGATCACAGTGCAACAGGCATTTCTAGTGAATATATTTTTCTTTATCTCATTTAAATTAAACAACAATTGTTAAAATGTCTCCTAATTGAAGTGTGAAATAAAAAAAAGAGGGAAAAATAATTACCTTAGAGATTAAATCTATGGTTTGAAAATCAATTAGTTTTTGTGGTATGGATAAAAAGTGCTTACATTTAAAAAGTTATCAAAAGTCGTTATAAGCATATTGAATGCCTTGAATATTTATCGAGACATGTGTTATCGAGGCATGAAGCTAAAAAATTGGATAATTTATTTTCTAAACAAAAGGATTAGTTTTTATTATACTTCTTATTATCTTTTAATTGATTTATCATAAAGAAGTAGTAAGTAAAATATGTACTACATATATTAATATAACGAAAAAGTGTTCTAAAGTTATTTTAATCAAATGAAAATTGTCTTGCAGTTTCAAATTTCGACTGCAATTAATCGTAATTAATTTCAGTGTTAAATATTTGTGAGACTTAAAATTTTAAAAGATATTTTTTGGCAGAAATAGGTAAATTTGAATTATACACTTAGATCAAAACAAAAAAGGGAAGATACGGTAGGTACACTCTTACTTTCTATAAATACAAAACGGACATAGGTACAACTACACGCACACAAACTCTCATAGCTGCAATCACAAATTGTAGACATGTGAAATTAACCGAAAGAGACAAAGCGATACATTGTGACTGTAGCGAAAGTGAATCAGGGTATTCTCATGGCGTGGCGCTTGCGCATGCTGCTGTCATTCAAAACTTATAACAATTTTATGTTATTACCCATGAAAAGTAACACTGTCCCCAAAAGTAAAAGTAACACTGTCAATGTGTCCTGTTTTTGTTTTATAATTGGTTAATGTAGTAAAAACGATGGAACGCATTTTTTGATCGATTTAACTGCAAATATTGGCAATTTTTATTTCAAGAACCCTACGTCTATGTGAACCGCCGGTCTGCGTACGTCTGAACTGCACAAAACACAATCAGGTCCATTGGACCTAATTTACGTGGACCGCGCCCCGTTAAAGCGTACAGTATCTTCCCTTTTTTGTTTTAATCTAAGGTTTTAAGCGTATGTTTCATACATAAATTGAGCAAAACAAATGCCAGTTATTTCAAGCAGGATTTTACAATGTCGGTGATAAGCCAAGAATGCAAGACCATATTCAAATACAAACTAACATTATTCACCTGGCCGATGTGAGTCAATCAACAGCCAATAGTACTAATTTCGTAATTATAGATCAAATATGTAGTAATGGCGTTAGTTTACTTTCAGCGTAATCTTTAACAATTAATATGTAACATCATGCATAGATTAAATAGTATTGTGTATGCGGTAACGGAGCCAGCCACCATAGATAATATACTAAAGGTGCCATTGAATAAAATCTCAGTTCTACTAATATGTATAAGTAAGGGAATATATGCTATACCATATGAACGAACTAGATACAAACATACCAAAATCAATGTCAATGATGTTAGGTACATAATGTAATTGCTTAAATAATATACCATACATTAGTTATAACGTAGAAATGTTTCCCGTGAGTATTTTTAAATAAAAATCAAATCCAATCTAATTTTTAAAAAAAAATGTGTAAACGGTCAAATAATTGGTTACCCGGTCGAGATTCCACGTTCCAGTTCTAAGAAAAACGATCTTGCTCTGTATATTAAATGTTAAAGAATGAAATAATATTAACGACGTATTAAAAATGGATCTAATTTATTTCGTAAAATTGTCGATCTGTCAAAGGAAGTGTGTTGGCGGTTTGACGACGTGATCGAATTGTCGGTCAAGAAATAAATCCAGTGGAGTGAAAATGTCGAACTGTCAAAGGAAGTGTGTTGGCGTTTTGGTTACTGACAATTTGTTTATATCTACTAAATATTCTCTTCATTTCATTGCTTTAAATATTTATATAGTTTTATTACATTTTTTGGATAAATTGTACAAAATCATTCTTGTATTCTGGTAACTTTTTTTATTATTATATAAGTGTATCGAACTGTGGGTTGCTTATTCTCTGGGTCAAATGGATCCTAAAATTCCTCCTAAGCCTCCGGAACGCTAGCTTCGTTAGTATCATGGATTACGAATCTGATTTAAAACGTCGATCTCGAAAATAAAAAAAAATTAAGTCAAAATTATCCAAACATAACTCCGATTCTTCTTGCACAAAACCTGAGGATTCTGTCCTGAAATTTTCAAAAGGTAATTCTTGCCCTCCCCTTTCCCTACCTTCCCCATCTCCATCCATCTCACCTAATCATACTGAAGGCCGTTTGTATGTTGCTAGCGACGTTGGAACTTTCATTGTTCACGTCCAAAGGAAAGAACCTCAACCGAATTCCGGTTTCTCGCTTCATGCGATCAAATTCGGTTCTGCCCTTAAACAATTTCATATTCATGGTATAACTCGGGATGGGGTACAACAAATTGGACGAAACGGAATTTCGTAGAGTTTTCTTCAGCAGATTCTGTCAATCGATTTGTAAATCACTCTGCATTTATATCACAATATAAATTATTCATCCCATCATTTGATGTTTCTCGAATGGGCATTGTTCGCAATGTTTCAATCGACTGGTCGGATGAGGAGGATTTACTTTCAATTGAAGTTACTGAGGGTTATGGTAAAGTTACAAAAGTTAGCCGCCTTAATTTTAAAAAAATGATTGATGGCCGTCCGCAATACTTTCCTTCAGAGACGATGGTCATCATTTTTGATGGTCAAGTCAGACTCCAACGTATTTTATGGCATACTCATCGCTACCTGTGTCCAAATACGAATATCCTTCGATTCAATGCTTTAAATGCTGTAGGTTTGGCCATGTAGCCAAGAAGTGCCGTTCTTCCGAACGTTGTTTCCAATGTTATGAAGGCCATCTCGGAAAGAACTGCCCTCTGACTGTTGGCAAAGCGAAATGCATCTCTTGCAGCGGAAACATGATGCTACTGACGAAAATTGTCCTGAATTTGAAAGACAAAAAAAATCAAATTTGAAATGTCTGAAAAAGATATTTCTTATACCGAAGTTGCCAAAATGGTTCCTTTTGTAAAAAGATCGTATATCTCTGTTACTGCTAATTCTTTATCTCGTCTTGCTGAACCATCCTTTTCCGAGACTCGTTCTCGTCCTACTAATTTATCTTACAAAAAAACTATACCCCCCCAAACCTCGTTCCCGTCTTTCGCCATCTCCCTCTCAGGGCTATGACCCTACAGCCATAGAACAGGTTTGATTAGACTTCAGAATCCCACAACCAAAAAATGGATGTGGGCTTAATCCTCAATCGCCAGGTAATATTATTTCTACACCGTCTATCATTCAACTTCTTTTGATCACGTTAGTCAATATTCTGACATCTTCCAACCAAATACCGTCCAACGTTGCCTCTTCATTACTTGCATCTCTAAACTGAGTAAATTTCAATGGCTCTGCCAACGGTGGCGAGAGTCTTGCAGTGGAATAGCCGTAGCGCTGTTTCTAATAAGACAGATCTTCGCCACCTTCTTGTCAGGTACTCTCCACCCGTAGCTGCCATCTCGGAAACATGGCTGAAACCTGGATATCACTTCAAAATCTGGGGCTATGCCAACCTACGTGATGACAGAGCGGATGGTCGGGGTGGGTCCGCCCTACT
>JAYKKI010000083.1:4100000-4147500 GCA_039881145.1 Druceiella hillmani | reverse complement strand
ATTATCTTGGACTCTTGGACATATATCTTGGAATACCCAATATGTTTTACTACCAAAATAAATAATTTGATACTAATCATTGCTATTTAAATGTTCTTTTAAATTTTCTTTGAACACATTAATTCTATCTATTCAACTTTAAATAGGTGATTTGTAAAATGCCCAACCATAATTTTTCATTTCGTAAACAACTAGTGTGGCGGGCATGTACGTAAGCAATCATTATACACATGCTTCAATTGTTTCCTGATGCAAAAAGTTGTTCGTTGCCGGCAGACAGCCAATAAGTGAGGAAGTATAGTGAGCAGACAGTCGGATTTTTATTTTTAACAAAATTACAGAAAAACGCTACTGTGTTAAATTTTGTATAAAGCTTGGCGATTCCCAAATGGAAACAATCCACAAGACTCAACAAGCCTTTAGGGACTAAAGAATGATAAATGAGTGGTACAACTATTTCAAATATGGCCTCATATCAGTAGAGAATGAAGGATGTTCTCTTGACATCCAGAAGTGAGATTGTCATTGTCACTTTTAAGCAAAAGTAATTAAATTCGGAGATTGCACAAGACATGCTGGAGACTATGAACAGTGATTCCAATTTCTTCAACACAGTGATTATTGGCATTGAGCCCTGGGTTTATGGGTAAATCAAATTGAAGACAAAGTTATGCTGACCATTTTCTTTGATTAGTGGCATGACATGACTCCAGCTGGCATGGTTCATCATGAGTACACAACACACGGCACAACCATCACCAAGGAGTACTACCAATAAGTTCTGGGCTGTTACGCTATGAAACGCAAATGCGAGGACATGTGGACAGCAGACAATTGGCAGCACTATTAATTTTAATTTACTCTGCCATTTTTCATATTTGATGCAGAATTTCCTCACCATACACAACACACATGCTCTTCTTCTGACCTTTTCTTGCCGTGGTTTTTTTCCAAGCTAAAAATGCTCCTGAATGGGTCCAGATTTCAGATCAGAGAAGACAGCATGTAGAATGTAAAGAACCAGCAATGCGCCATCTCAAATGGGACATTCCAGTGCTGCTTCCAACAGTGGCTGAATGTTGGGAGAAGGGTGTGATAGCTCAAGGGTGACTGTGAAAGAGACTAGTGTAAGGAAGTTGTATCAGAATACGAGTATTCTTTTCCGATGCATTTTCGCAGTGTTATGATCCCCCAGCTAGTCACAGTATATTGTATGCCCACACATCTAGGTCCAGGCAACTACATTGTGTGCCCACACAACTAGGTATTAGCAACTAGAGTCATAAGCGCCCAGGGCAGATTAGAATAAAAAAATCACCCTTCTCTGATATATTTTCACAGTGTTATGAGCCCCCAGCTAGTCACAGTATATTGTATGCCCACACATCTCTGTCCAGGCAACTACATTGTGTGCCCACACAACTAGGTATTAGAAACGAGAGTCATAAGCGCTCAGGGGAGATTAAAATAAAAAAATCACCCTTTTCTAATGTATTTTCACAGTGTTATGAGCCCCCAGCTAGTCACAGTATATTGTATGCCCACACATCTAGGTCCAGGCAACTACATTGTGTGCCCACACAACTAGGTATTAGCAAGTAGAGTCATAAGCGCTCAGGGCAGATTAAAATAAAAAAATAACCCTTTTCTAATGTATTTTCACAGTGTTATGAGCCCCCAGCTAGTCACAGTATATTGTATGCCCACACATTTAGGTCCAGGCAACTACATTGTGTGCCCACACAACTAGGTATTAGCAACTAGAGTCATAAGCGCCCAGGGCAGATTAGAATAAAAAAATCACCCTTCTCTGATATATTTTCACAGTGTTATGAGCCCCCAGCTAGTCACAGTATATTGTATGCCCACAAATCTCGGTCCAGGCGACTACATTGTGTGCCCACACAACTAGGTATTAGAAACTAGAGTCATAAGCGCTCAGGGGAGATTAAAATAAAAAAATCACCCTTTTCTAATGTATTTTCACAGTGTTATGAGCCCCCAGCTAGTCACAGTATATTGTATGCCCACACATCTAGGTCCAGGCAACTACATTGTGTGCCCACACAACTAGGTATTAGCAACTAGAGTCATAAGCGCTCAGGGCAGATTAAAATCAAAAAATCACCCTTTTCTAATGTATTTTCACAGTGTTATGAGCCCCCAGCTAGTCACAGTATATTGTATGCCCACACATCTAGGTCCAGGCAACTTCATTGTGTGCCCACACAACTAGGTATTAGCAACTAGAGTCATAAGCGCTCCGGGGAGATTAAAAAAAAAAAACACCCTTTTCTAATGTATTTTCACAGTGTTATGAGCCCCCAGCTAGTCACAGTATATTGTATGCCCACACATCTAGGTCCAGGCAACTACATTGTGTGCCCACACAACTAGGTATTAGCAACTAGAGTAATAAGCACTCAGGGCAAATTGAAATCAAAAAATCACCCTTTTCTAATGTATTTTCACAGTGTTATGAGCCCCCAGCTAGTCACAGTATATTGTATGCCCACACATCTAGGTCCAGGCAACTTCATTGTGTGCCCACACAACTAGGTATTAGCAACTAGAGTCATAAGCGCTCCGGGGAGATTAAAAAAAAAAACACCCTTTTCTAATGTATTTTCACAGTGTTATGAGCCCCCAGCTAGTCACAGTATATTGTATGCCCACACATCTAGGTCCAGGCAACTACATTGTGTGCCCACACAACTAGGTATTAGCAACTAGAGTCATAAGCACTCAGGGCAGATTGAAATCAAAAAATCACCCTTTTCTAATGTATTTTCACAGTGTTATGAGCCCCCAGCTAGTCACAGTATATTGTGCGGACTTGGCAATTAGGGTCATAAGCGCAGATTAGAAAAGAAAACACCCTTAAAAAATACGTAGTTATTTTCATAGAAAGAAAACAACTGAAATTAGTGATTTAAGGTATTTTTATATTAAAAATTTATTTTTTATAGTTTTCACAATTAAATGAAACTACGTGATGTAGTATTATTTCTACTTTCTTTAATTTCTTTACCACGACCTAGGTTTCGTTGTATTACAACATCTTCAGATGGGATATTAGCAAAGATCTTTGCTAATATCCCACCTGAAGATGTCATATAATATATAACTATAATATTCTTACAGGACTTAGACAGGATGAACAAGTACCTATAATAATGAACTCTACCTGTGTTAGATAATCGAGGTTTTATTGTAACAAATTATTTTTATTCTAGATACTACGCGCTGAAAATTTCAACTCTGCGAGAATGGCTTTGGATACATTGGTGTATTACAGAACTGAAATTGAAAAAGAAAAATTTGAAGGCGCTCGGGGCCTTTTAGTTGAGTATGTTGCATCTAAATATTTTTAAATTGTTTGTAAACTGTGTTATATTATCATGGAACGTAAAATTAAATTTACACATACAGTGGAAATGTTACATTATGATAATGAATTGAATATGTTTTGTCATCAGTAGAGAAACAATCTTGGTAATACAAATTTGTTTAAATAGCATAATTTTTTATATAAACATTTGTTATTCTCTGTGCTCGTTATTAAGTGAATTACTTTATAAAATAGACTAATGTATTCTTGTACACTTCTGTCTGCACAGACAGGAAGCTACTTGGCGTGAGTTCAGACAGAAAGTCAACGTTCCGCTCCTTGATCTTAAAATGATAAGGAAATACTCAGGGCAAATAGAGGAAGTTACAATGGAATTTATTGAACGGTAAGTAAATGATAGTACATATTCCTATATAAAAGTGGATAACTGTGAAACTTCTCAAATACAAAATTTTGATTTACAATTTGATTTTATTGACTTGTTTTTCAGTCATTTTTGATTAAAATAAGTATTCAAGATAGCAACATTGGTCACTCTTTTCATTAATCTCGAACTACATTCATCACAAACACTGTACCATACGTTAGTACAGAATTAAAATTTTATCTCAATCACCTTATTCTCTCTGTAACATTTTCATTACATTAAAAGTGGACTAATTGATATACACCATTTTCATAGGTTTGGCCATCATTTCAGCAGTTATTGTTTTTTAATCAGTCTATGACTCAAGCCTCGACCTGTCATATTAAATTAAGACAAAGTTCTTTGATTTGATTATGTATATATACTTGTGTTTGATGATATATGTATATATACTTATGTTTGAAGCCAAATCAAAATGTAGACAAAGTTCAGTGCGATCCGTTAATTGAAGAAAAATAAAACAATATAGCAGAAATAAAAAATGTTGAAAAATGAAATGGTCTTTTTGTGTAGAAAATTTCTATTTATGAATTGATTTAATACTTTTTATATAATAGAAAAATTTAAATACGTAAATAATTGAACATATTACGTAAATCTGTATATAATTAGATACATTAATTAAGTGGAACTTCATTGTGTATTTATTTTAATTTAGCTTATTTGTGGTTTATAATCCACAATTTATTTAACTAAACATTGTAATTCCACTTCATGTAACAAAAAATGACATTGATCTATTTTGTGCATCCTTTATGCACATACACAAATCTATGTATTTTGCATCCTACTCAAATGTCTATTATTTATATTGTTCTTAAAATTGGTTTATTGTACTCAGTAAACACTCAAAACTGTTATTTCATTTGTATTCTTGTTTCCATGAAAATGTTTAAAAGTGAATGGGCTCAAAACTTCATCGTTACTTTGGGTTTTTCTTCTAAGCATCGTTCAAATAGTTCATATGATAAATCAAGCGTTACAAAACAGGCATTATTGCTACTGGCTTCTGCAGGAAATGGTGCCTTATCATGACAAAAAGATCTCACATCGGCATGATCGTGAGGGCATATTTTTGATGATACAAAATTGAAATTTTGTTTTTAAAGAAAACGAGGATATTGTACAATTCATTTTAAAAATTGAGATGTTTTTGAATTTGATATATAGATGATATTCAGTTTCTAGAAACTACAGTTTATAAAAACTAAAATAAAGTATTTGTTTCATTTATTTTTGAATGTTAAACATAGACGTCAAACTATAGAAATGTAATATTTTGATTTTTTGGTTGTTTACTTGTGCCTATTTTTTCCGTGTCTTCTTAAGAAGTCTATTTTGAATAAGATATATTTGATATAGAAAAATACTTTATTTTGATCCCATTTCAATTGTTAGCATCGTGTTATATGTATGCCGTCTATATTAGATACAGGACTCGAGTGTGTGGATAATGTATAATAGAATTAATTAAGTTAGCACTAGCTATAGTGTTGTATTATTTTGTTACCTTAAAAGTACATTTTTGGATAACTTAACAGAAAAACATTTTTTCCCTGCACAGTTTCTCATTATTTTTTTTCTTTACCATGTAAACAGTATAGGTTACCAAAAACTACAAAATTATCGTTTTTGACTAATATCTGCCATAGGTTTTAACTGTATTATAAAACACTGCCACAAGTTTCTATTGAAAATAAGGTTAATTCCTGTGATCTGCATAAGATAAAGGATTTGAGGAAATCAATAACACAAACGTACATATTTCTCAAATGGGGCAAAGATCATACATCAAACCATGGATTAATATTCTTAAATTAAGTTCATTATATATAGATATATAAATATAGATAGATAGATAGATAGATAGATAGATAGATTATATATATATATATAATAGATAGATTATATATATATATATGTGTGTGTGTGTATATACATATATGTACACACACACACATATATATCGGGCTACAGAACTACGTGAAATTTATTTTAGCTGGGTGAAAAAGACAGAAGAGCAAGTTAAACGTATGTAGAGGCAAGCACATGCTGATAAGAGGATACGTGCAATAATATTAATTATGAATAAATTAATACACTGTATAAAATTTCAATTCAAGCATCTGAGTTGCACTTTTATTTTCACATTAGCACTTTTATTTTTTTTAAATTCATATAATTGTGTAAAGTATAATATTATTTTTTTGAAAATAAATTGTGCGTTTTGTGCTTTTTCTAACAATTCTTTTTTGATAATGTAGAGAAAATTATAGATTTACTAGCGTGGCCCGTGCGAAGTCTTCGCATTATTTATTCCATTATGAAGCTCAGATGACAGATCAAACAAATATTTTACTAAAATTGACATATAGAGGCGCAAGTATCAAAAGCATTGAGCTAAAGCTCCACTTTATTTATATGTGAGTGGATTTGAAATTAAACAAAAATTTTACCAACCGTCAATCATATTGACGTTGAGCCGTTAGATGGCAGCATTGCTGTTTTGTGTATATAATTTTAATAATTAATTAATTTGCAAAAACAATAGCAATAATACATTTTTTAGTTGTGGATGCCGGTAGAGCAAGCAATTATCTATAAAATGATATATAATTTATGTGGATTAGTTGTGAGGTTTTTTCTAAAAAGGGAGTGTAACATCTTAACCTTAGCGTATTAATATATATGATGATGATGATGATGATGTTATGTTTGTGTGAAATTAAGGCATCCATTAAAGTGAGGACACCAAATTGTAAAATACTAGCCATTTTTAAAATAAGTTTTTCTCCTTTTGCAGGTTACTATTTCTCCGTAATGATAAAAATATGATAGCAGAAAATCTATCTGGTGAACTCAATAAATGGTCAATAGAATCAATATGTCTCATAGCGTTGGGAACGCGTCTGAAAATGCTGAAAGAGGGAAGTGAAAATCCTTTAGTAAAGAGACTAACGGATGCAAATATAGAAATTTCTAAACTGGGATTTGACTTAGATATAAGACCGAGCTTGTGGAAATTTTACTCAACTCGTAAATTTAAACAAATTATGAAAGCTTACGCCGACCAAAGAAGGTAGGAATAGGTCAATAAAAAGTGCGAGTAAATATGTCTCTTTAAGTATAATAAATGCATTTTGCTCTGTAATTATTTAATGATAACATTTTTAGGATAAGTGAACATTTTATACAACAAGCTTTAGAAAGATTTAAGGAAAAGAAAAGTAGTGATGATACGGAACTGACCATTCTTGAAAAACTACTTGCAATTGACCAGAAAACAGCTATTGTCATGGCAGGTGACATGCTGATGGCTGGTGTAGATACGGTAAGTGAAATTAATAATAGTACTATTATTTACAAGAAGTGTGAGACTGATTGAAGCAGATTTTGTTTGTTTTAGAAACCGAATTATTCATTCATAATAAAAAATAAACCAAGTTTTGCCCACTTATAACTAACATATATTCTTTGTCTAGGACAGTGGTGAGCAAACTTTCTTAACGGAGGCCAGAAAGTTTAAGAAATTTCAGAGGGCCAGAATTATAGGAAAAATGCATTTTGTGTTGAAAATTTTGATCATGTAAAACATTACAGCATTACACGCTTGCACAAATGTTACAAATTACAATTTAACTTTTATTCGAAGGTCCTGCCATGGTAGGTGTGGTGTGTGAGACATAAGAAATTGCTTCTGATTTGCCATAATATCTTCGAATGCAGGTTCGAGCTGTGACGAAGTAACTTTCACCAGTGAGAAAAAATGTTCATTAGTAAGTCGGTTTCTAATTGAGGTTTTTCCGCAATTTCAAAAAAGTGAAAAGTGGTCAAAAAAGTCTGTTCACACACATACGATGACGCAAGCATTGCCATAATTTTCTGGACAATCATTGTAAGCAATCATCTTTGGGTATTCAGCTTTCAGCAGTGTTCTATATAAATCTAGTTTTGTGGAATTTAAGAACACTTGTTTTAAATGGGTGCTGCACAACATTCTCCGGGTTTACATTAAACGCATGGAAAAAATATCCAGCAATGACTGAATGTTTTTAAAATTTTGAAACCTAGTTTTAAATTCTGTGTGAAGTTTCTTCACCACCCGACTGAACTTTTTCAGTTTGTTCTCACTTACTGGTGCCATGGATTTTAAACGCGGAAAGTGAGTTAAATCGTTCTGCTCCATGCAGTTATAAAACAGAAAAACCTGAGTTTTGAATGATTTCAGACAACCCCACGTCTCATTTAAAATTGGTTCTTTCCTTGCAATTTTTTATTTAATTTCTTATAGTGTTCGAGCAAATCAGTAAAAAACGGACGCCAATCTTTGTCTTCGAAGATTTGAAAATCAGACCATTTGTCTGTTTTATTCTTTTAGAAATCTTGTATTTCCTCTTTTAAATTCTAGACCCTCAAATGCATACCCACAACTTAACCATCTTACTTTCGTGTGGTAAAGGTCAGAATAATCAGCATCGACTTCAATCAGAAATTTTTGGAATTGACGGTGTACCAAGCCCCGGTATCAAATCGTATTAATTAGCTTCACAATCACATTAAGTACATGGATAATATCAATTGCAGCTTTACAAAGGACGTCCTGGTGAATTATACAATGTAAAAATACAACATCGCGATTAGGATTCTGGTTCCGAAAAATACCTGAAAATCCTGCGTTTTTTCCATCTATATACGGCGCTCCATCTGTAGTTATATTGCATAAATTTGAAATAGGCGCATTTGAATTTTGAAGACCTTCAGAAAATACGTTATAAATTATTTGCCCCGTTGTTTTTCCTTTTAGTAATTGCAAAAAGCTAGCTCTTCAGTAATATTAAATTCGTCGTCAAAGGCTCTAATGAAGATCACTAATTGAGCATTGTCACTTCTATCCGTACTTTCATCCATCGTCACGCAAAAATATTTAAACTTATCTATACGCTGCTTAAATTGAATCGACAAGTTTGATACAATGGCATCACTTTGTGTTTTTACTATTTTCGCGATAAGCTGACAGACTCAAACTCTTTAGTTTTTTTCTGGGCTTGAAATGTTACTCATACTCACTATGTAATCTTTTACAAACTCTCCTTCCAAGTATGGTTTGTTATTTTTAGCTATTTTGTAAGCCACAACATATCCAGCCCGTATAGATGCCTTTGGAGCAATGTTTTGCTTTATAAACATATTTTGTTGGCCAGATATTGTTTTTTTTTAATTTTCCGCATTCGACTTTTTTTCTGCATCATTCATAAAAGCATATTTGGTTTTAGCATGTTTGGTGTTAAAATGGCGAGGTTAAAATCTTTTCATACCACCACTGCTTCATTACATATAAGACATATTGGCTTATCATTGTATTCTGTAAAGAAGTATTTCCAAGTCCACTCTTCTTTAAACAGTCGACATTATCCCAAAAGCGTAATTATTTTTTCAACCAATCATGCATGCAGTACGAACAAGCAAGAACACGGGGCAAATTTAAAATAAAATTACCTACACGAACAAGCAAAACTGTACGTGCGACTCGCTCGGTGACAGTAGGCGATTGAGTTTACCAACTCCCGCGCTACGCACCTCACCGCTCTCCTCTTCGCGCCCAGTGATCCGAAACATATGAACTACACGGCTAGTCTAGCTGGCCCCTTTACCTATACATGTATTATTCTACTTTATACTTCTGGGCTGTCAAAATATAATTATTGCGGGTCATATACTATTCATATCGAAGGATCGTCGGCTGGCCGGATTAAATGCTTTTACAGTCCGGAGCCAGCCCACGGACCATACTTTGCCCATCACTGTTCTAGAATAAGGAAAAATTTTTATAGGGTATAATAATCGCTAATACCTAAAACAAAATGAATTTTGATAGTATGAATGTATCATCAAAGATCACCTATTATGATAAGCTATTGAAAACGCTCAAAACGATATATCCAAATTCTAGGTTACGCACACATCTATAAAATTACTGTACCTTTTGAGCCAAAATAAGGAGAAACAAAATAAATTACGGGAGGAACTCAAAAAAGAGAATCATCGTGAATACCTCAGAGCCTGTATTAAGGAGTCCCAGAGAATGTTACCAATTATTCCAGGGAATGTGAGAACCTCTACCAAGGAGCATGTTATTGGTGGATATGTTATACCGCGAGGTGTAAGTTAACATTTTAATCTAGATATTTTCGATAAAAAATATATCCAGATTTATACCTCATTTTAAATCAATATTGGTTTATTTTTAATTGTTGCAAACTAATTTTATATCAAATTGAAATAAAATACTAACTTATTTATGTAATTTTTATTTTAATCAATATATGATGCTTTAGGTTAAATACTTAACCAGAAGGTTACCACTTTTGCTTTTTAGCATTGTTCGGTATCAAATGAATAGAATTAGTTATAAAACACCTGCTGGCACAATTAACTGCCCATCCGTTATATTTGTTTAAATGAGCCTACCTTATTTTTAATACCTTATTTATAATTAAACGAAACTACGTGATGTAGTATTATTTCTTGTTTAAGTTTTTTACCACAACCTAAGTTTCGTTATATTACAACATCTTCAGGTGGTTTCGTTGTATTACAACATCTATTATTTGATACTACATCACGTAGTTTCATTTAATTGCGAATAATGAATTTCTAAAAATAATCTTAATTTTTTTAAAATTTGTACTTTTATTATTTTTTAAATTTGTTGTTTTTGTGCATTTTCTGAGTAATTTACAATTTGAAATTCTTAGTCAATAAGTTGTTGTGGCTTCATTTTATGTTGCTGTTGTCATTGAATGTTCAGATCAGTTTTATCTAACTATTTTAAATCAAGAAAAATCTCAACATCCATCTCAGTGTCTTCTTTCTGATATCTCAAAATTTGTTACAATAATAACACATCACCTCGCATTCCATAAAAATAAAAGTGTCAACTCCAGGACGAAAAAAGCATCCAATTTAGGACAATTCATATTGACCACCACAAATAAGATGTGTTGCAGAAAATGTAATCAAGAGCTAATTGGACTTGTGGAAAGAATGGAGGCATATTTTCAGAAAGGTAGCAACATTTCTAACACTGATTCAAATCTTGATAAGACGTAGGAGTCCGAGGATTGTGTGGTGGAAATATTAGGAGCTGCTGGGGCTTCCCGGTCTTCAGATGATTCTTCTGTCAAATTGTTTACTGCTCTTCAATTTAAAAGTGCAAGTACCAGCAGCAACATTAACATTTTTATAAAAAAATTTACTATTTTACCACTCAGGAAGATAAGAAGAAAATTCATCTACAACTATCTCTTTATATGGCGTGTTGATAGCGTTTGCTGCCATCTTCCTTTTAACCACATGCAGTTACTGAAATTAATGGAAATTTTACGCCAAGGATATAAACCTTCAAACCTCATGCAAATCACTGGTGATGTACTCGATGATGTCTACAACTCAACTCAAGAAAACGTAAAAGATGTATTGAAAAATAAAGTGGTTAATATGACAATTGATGGTCTTTGTCTGCGTCACAGATTTTTTGAAAGACAACACTATTTAATAGATACAATAGACACGGGCGCCGAAATCCACAGCTGATTACTTGGTGGAAATGGCAATTCCATCAGTACAAAAATGGGAAAACTTCACTTGCAATGTGCGAAGCATCGTATTATATAATGCGGCGAACATGAGCAAAATGCAAAAAGATTTAGCTCAACAAGAAGAACTAGTTTCTCCAAAGATATACTAATTTACATCTCACATCTTAAACCTCTTAGTGGACAACTTAAATGCAGAGAATATTACTGAACTGGTCAAATCTAATGCAATATTTCAAATACACACAAAACACTCTTTGCATCTGCCAAATGCAAACAACCTGGTGGAAAGCAAATGTTATACCACACCAGGTCAGGTGAAACACAATGGCTGGCTGCCTAAAAGTTTTTTTTGGAAAAGTATCATATTATGTCAGACTTTTGCTTAAATATTGCAAATGCTATAGATATGTCAATTTCGTTAAATCAAATAACATGGCACTAAAGCAACAAGCACAGGCTACAGAAAATTGTAAAATATAGCAATTACACTTGACATCTGCCAGAAAACATCTTGTTGTGTTGGTGAAGAGACTGAAGCATGGATAGAGCTTTAAAATAAGTTCAAGGGTGAGAATGTGCGGTGAGACAGAGTTGAGTACTCCGAGTGATTTAAGGAAGCTTAATTCCCGATTTCAAATGGCAATGTGTTTACCTTCGAAATACAGGGGTGAAAACTTCACTAATGAAAATATTTCTGGAGCTTTATCAATTATTGAAGCTCATCATAAAGGAGATGCCCTAAAAAATGTTGTAAAATACAGGGCAATGACAGATCAAGCCGGACCTCTAGAGTGGTAGCTGTCATTAAAAAGCTAAATTAATGGCCAAACAATGAACTTAGTGACATAGCTTCACACTGCTGTTGCTTCAAGTGCTAGAATTGAGACTGTTTTCAATAATTTTTTATTCATTTTGACATACGAAATAAACTTTGTACAAGCTGCGAAACTTATGCTGTAAAACAGTATTTAAATTTTTTTTAAAATACGTGTTGTCCTGCTTGTCTGAAGTTTTCTGACAGCCAACATTTTGATTGTTAATTAATGATAGTTATTTTGTAATGAAAATTGTTGCCATTTGAATTTAATTGAATAAATTAACTAACAACAAAATTATGGATGTTTTAATTACAAGTCTAAATAAAGTTTCTATTCCTAGTTCAAATGATAAATACGACATAGATCCAAATTTTTAATTTATTTCGAGCTATTTAAGTCCTAAATGTATATTAGCTTTCATTTATTTCCGGTTCATTCGTAATTAAAATTTTTTTGAACCTCTGTTTTTTTCTTAATGTTTTAAACTCTGTTTAAAATAACTTTAAATCATGCCAACCCAACAAATTGATATTGTCAATATGTTATTGATACATTAGTATAAATATATATTAAATTTAATACGACCGTAATTGGTATGTATAAATTGTATTAAAAGTAATGAAGTATTTTTAAAAATATTTCAGGTGGAACTTTTAATTAGCAATGAATTTTTCACTAATTCAGAAAAACAATTTGCCCGACCCAAAGAATTTCTTCCCGAGAGATGGATTTGTGAGAAGTCTGATCCGTTGCCTTACAGTAATGCACATCCATTTGCATCGCTACCATTTGGATTTGGGTCACGTGCCTGTATTGGTCGGAGAATAGCTGAAATGGAGTTGGAAATTCTCATGTCAAATCTTGTTAAACGCTTTGAAATAGATTGGATTGGTCCGCCACCAAAAAGAGTTCGTTCAACTTTATCTTATTTTGAGTCACCATATAATTTTGTATTTAATGATGCAAAGTAACATTTCTCAAAACATTTTGATTTATAAATTGATAAAGAATTTTTAACAGATTGTATGTAATCATGAAGTGATTTTTATTTTGAAATATTACTTAGAATTACAAATAATTTTTAATAAAAAATGTATAACATTCAGATAGTTGTTTTTTATTTCTAGTTATTAACTTTTTTATTTCTTATATGTATATAACATACAGCATATATATTGTTAGAAGAGCAATCTCTTCCAGTCAATCACCATGAAGGAATTCAAACAATTGCATGCAAAGTAAAAAGTTATTAATTAAAAATAATAAAAAAGACGAAGTTTTTAAGAATAAATATTTACAAAAAATTTTCTTTTTTGGAGATTGGGAGGAAAAAGGGAAAGAATGAGATATGAAGGAAACAAGACAAACACTCAAGTGAAGATAGAAGAGGTTTTATAATTTGAGGCTTGTGCATGAGTGGATAAGGCATTTCTGATGCTGGCATCCCTTTAATCCATAACTTTAGCGTAAATGTTATAATAAAAGACATACAATGTTTGGGAAAGAGCAGTGGGATATGGGGATTATTTAAATTAGGGATTAATTAATTAGCAAAAGAATATGAGGATCGAAAGATCACCACCCAACTACGTTGTCATCTACACTAAGAAATATGATAGTATTTTAAGACCATGTTTTGATGGTATATTATAAAGCATAGAGAGTGTGCCTTTTAAAACTTGATTTTTTATAACAACAAATACTAGATCATCTGGTTTTGTAACTTGTCATCTAACTGAGGCATAGATTTGGGCATAACAGTAAAAAATGCATTAAATTTGCACAAACTGTCAATCGTAAGAGGGAAATAATTTCATTTTAGCAATTAATTGAATAAGATTGAAATTATTACATGATGTCGATGGATTTGACAGACTCAAAATAAATATGAAGCAGCCTATTCATTCGGAGTAGACTACGAGCTGGGGCACACAAGGAAGTAAAGGTTATGTGTAAAATTGATGTAAAAGTCCTTTTAGATCTTTTAAAACAAAAGATACAAAAGTAATATCAAGCTGACATATTATTTTTCAAAGATCTGAAAATTATACAATTTAGAAATTGTTGATTAATTTTAACTTTGTTGATTTTTTTTTACTTTTATTTGTCAAGTTGCGTAATGCTCCATTTTAGTTCACTGTAACCATAGGGATGGGTGTTTCACTCTACTGCAGACCTAAGGCGTACAACAAAAATTATATATCATAACTGTATTTTTTAAATTATTCCTCAAATATAATACTCTGATTTATTATAGCAAAGACTAGACTGTTATATAAATACTTTGTTGATTTAATTAATTCTCTCTTGTATAGATGAGAAGCCCCACCTGACTATAGATCTGAGAATGTGAACAAATCTACGAGACTGAGCACAAGATCTGCAAAATGAATAGTGATGGTTTTATAATATTTTTATTGAATTTCTCTTGAATAAATAAGGCAAAATTCATATATTCCATTTTTTTTATTCGGGCCATAATGATGGGAAATTGATTCGTTGCCAACAAAAAAATATTTCTTATTTTCAACAGTTTCTTTTTTTTTTTTTTTCATTGCAATCTATGTGGATCGATATTCAGCAATATTTCGGAACTTATATAAATATATTAACTTGTGCGATACTTGTCCATTGACAAGTCCGCTTCTCTCAATTAGACTATACTATTAGGTCTTGTGGGTTTTTCCGTTTCAGCCTCCGTGGTATTATTGGTGCATTCATCAAGTTCTTTGCAAGTACGTTAGGGTGGTGAGCTAATCTCGTATTGTACGTTCTCGTTTGATCTTGTATCACTTGCTTAACTGTCTTTATGTTAAGGTCGTGGTGCAATCTGTCATTTGTTATATACCATGGAGCATTTGCTAACATGCGTAGCATTTTAGATTGAAATCTTTGGAGGATTTCAATATTTGAGTTTGCTGATGTACCCCATAGCTGCAATCCATAACACCATATGGGCTTAATGATAACTTTATACAACAATAATTTGTTCTCCAATGATAGTTGCGAGTTTTTGTTTAACATCCAGTACATTTTGCGAACCAGTTGACCCATTGCCAGGCGTTTGGTGAAAATATGTTTCCTCCACGTTAGTCTTTTGTCAAGGTGCATTCCTAAGTACTTCGCTTCGTCCTTTTGTGGTACGTGAACTCCATTTAATGTGACTGGTGGGCAAATGCTTCGTCGATTAGTGAAAGTCACCTGGACAGATTTTGATTCATTGGCTTTGATACGCCAATCTCTAAGCCATCTCGCAATATCAAGACTCTTTTGAAGCTTTTGAGTAGCCCTTGCTGGTAGAATATCTGATGACAGAACTGCCGTATCATCAGCGAAAGTGCCTGTTATAGTCACATCAGAGGTAGGTAAGTCAGCAGTATATAGAATATACAGAGTGGGACCCAATACACTGCCCTGTGGTACACCTGCATGGATTTTGTATAATGGGGTTACTTCTTCACCTTGCTTCACGAAGTAGTGACGGTTTTCCAGGTATGACCTGCCAAACTGATAGTATTCTATTGGAAGGGCTTTTTTAATTTTGTATAGGAGTCCGTCATGCCACACACGGTCAAAGGCCTGGGATATGTCCAAAAATGCTGCAGTACAATATTGTTTTTGTTCAAAAGCGCTATTAATGCTGTTAACCAGCCTATGTACTTGCTCTATTGTACCATGTTGCCGTCTGAAGCCAAACTGATGATCTGGGATCAGGTTTCTTTCCTTTATTATCGGCATCAATCTGCCTAGAAAATGTATTTCCATTACTTTTGAGGGAATTGGTAACAAGCTAATGGGCCTGAAGGATTTTACATCTTCTGAGTTTTTTCCAGCTTTAGGTACCATAATAATTGAAGCAACTTTCCATTGGCTTGGTACTGATGAAGTTCTCAGGATAGAGTTATAAATGTAAGTTAAGAAAGTTACACCGTTGTCAGGCAATTCCCTCAAAATTCCAGCAGTTATCAAGTCATACCCAGGAGCCTTGTTAACATCAAGTTTTTTAATTGCTTGTTGAACTTCATGTTTAGAGAAACTTTTAATGGGAAAGCATAATTGATTCATTTGATGTGTTTCGTTTAGGAACTTCGATACAGATTCTGTCTGAGTAGAACCTTGATCGGGATTTGGCAGGAAAACATTTTGGAGATGATCAGCGAATGTCTGCGCTTTGTCAGAATCTTTGGTAGCCCACCTGTTATCTGTTTTGCGTATTGGTGGTCGGGATATCATGGGACGCTTAAGTTTTTTAGTTGCCTTCCACAATGAGTAGTCGGTCGCAGCAGTGGGATCTAACTCTCTAAGGTATTCCTGGATATTTTGATTTCGGTCATCCCATAATAGTTTTCTCAGCTCAGAGGCCAGTGAATTAAGACGAGCCTTGTCTTTAGGAAAACGAGTTTGTTGCCAAAGTTTACGAGCTTTTCGCTTCTTTGCAACCATTTCTCTGATATTGGCTGGGTACCTTAATGCTTTGGGTATTTTATTCGTGATTCCAGGTGTAGCGAGCCAAGGAAATTGCTTGATACAATAATTGAAATGTTCAACGGCTTCTTCTATATCAGCCGGTGTTTTAAGTGGTAGGTTCATGTTCAGAGATCCTGATATTGACTCTTGGAAGCAGTGCCAGTCGGTTTTTTTATTATATAACCGGAGTGTGTTAGTTATTTGTGTTATATTTCTCTTCAACAGTATTTCAACCGGAGAGTGATCCGAAGAGAGTTCAGGTATACATTTGCACGTGAAATATGTGCTACCTATACCCTTTGTTATTAGGAGGTCTAAAAAGTCAGGCTTCTTGTTTACGTCAGTGGGCCAATAAGTTGGTTCACCAGGAGATATGCAAGATAGGCTTAAGTTTTCAACAGCTCTGAGTAGCTGCCGGCCCTTTGATGTTATTATACGTGAGCCCCAGTACGAGTGTTTGGCGTTGTAGTCGCCTCCAGCCACAAATCGGAGTCCTAAGGTGGTGAAGAATTTCTCATAATCATCCTGTTTTATCTTATTTTTCGGAGGGCTGTATACCGCTGAGATTGTGAGTGGTCCAGCCCAGTCCTCAATCACTATGTTTGTGGCTTGTATTTCATTTGTGCAATAATTAGCAGTCTACAATACAATTACAATTTTTAGTGAATCGAATTTGTCAATTTCGTCGTAAGTTTTATAAGTAGGTTGGTCATAGTAGTTAGCTGTTGCATCATAGTCATTAATTCCAGAATGTCGTTTCTGTCAGAGTTGATTTGTGTCATCTTTTCTTGTTCGTCAGGCTCGTTAGGTTTTCCAATCAGGATGTCTCTATATTTTCTTTGAGTTTGATGTTTCAGAGGCCGTGTTGTCTGTTCAGTTGGTTGAGAAGGTGCGGGTAGTGGCAGCTGACGTTTGTGTACTATTTCGGGTTTGCCGGATAGTTTAAGTTTCTGCAGTTGTTTGTACACTTGACATCCCTTGTAGTTAGACGGATGATTTCCATCGCAAAGAACACATTTCACTTGGTCGGATCGAGTCTTCCGAGGACAATCAATTGAGAGATGATCTCCTGCACACTTAATACACTTTGGGTTTCGATGGCAATAAGTCTTAGTGTGTCCGTACTGTTGACATTTGGCACATTGGGGTATTTCTCGTTTAGGGCGGGGGGGTTCGAAAGCTATTTTACAGTTTAGGAGGCTCTTTACTTGGTATATATTTTTATTTGGTTTAAGTTCGACTATAAACATTGGCAATGGCTTTTTTGTTTTGCTTTGTTTAATATTCCAGATATTAACACAGTCATGACCCATTTCTAAAAGCTCTTCTCTGATTTCATTTAAGTCTGTTGATGCATGTATATTTTTAAGGACCATTTTGAAGTTTCTTTCATGTTTAGGCTTGTATGTATAAAATTCTGTGTTTTTTATTTCGAACTGTTTCACTATGTCTCTATAAGCCTCTGATGTTTTTGCTTGAATTTTGACTTGCTCATTATTAATTACCTTAAGTTCATAATTATCGGTACTATGTTCTCTCAGTAAGCTGGTAACTGACAGTCCTCCAGATGTGAAAATCTGTTTGTTGTAGGCATTGGTTAGGGTTGAGCCAGCCAGTATGTATCTAATTTTGTTTGTTTGGCTGATCCTTTTGTACCATCGGGACTAGAGCGCAGTCTTTTCTTTCCTGTAACCTCTGTCCAATTCATGTGGTTACTGTCTTGAGAGTCATTTAAAGAAGTATTATCCTCTGGTTGTTGAGGAGTGATAATATTATCTTCAGGTTGTTGGAGTATGGAGATTGGAATTTCACCAATAGAGTTGGATCGAGGTTTACTTTCAAACATTCCCTTATGAAATATCTGTTGAGTAAATACTCTTGAAGGAGTGCCTTTGGTATTTGTTGTATCTGTATGTCGAGGTGTATTTTTATTGAGTAAATTATTCATGAGGGTTCCCACGAGAAGGGCCGATATATATGGTCAGTACTGAGGTGACGCCCATTCTCAGCAGAAGGCTATTTACTACGACGAGTCGCCTGGTACGTCGAGTTTGGTCGCTAGAGGCTGACTAACCTGCCAGTCATACATCCCCTGGGCGCTTGCCGCACCGTGGGATTAGGGGGTTTTTTATAGAGGTTACCTTCCTCGTAGCCCAAGTGGCGAAGCTCAGGCTCCCAGTCCTGCGAGACATGACCACATGCTTACGGTGCTGGGGCATCCCTTTCGGGCTGCACACTGGTTTTTTTGTCAGGGTTGTCTCCCTTAGCTAGATTTATCGGTTTTAACCGGCGCCGACGACTCGCCTTCGCCCTTCTTACTTTGCTATCAAGGTCACGAGGTAGATGTGTCGCTGTTGACCATGACATTGCCCGGGGAATGGGACGACTCACAAATGTGAGTCCACTACCAGGCTGCGGCGGCAATTTTGCAGTGGCGAGGACGTGTAAGATAGGACTTTATTATGCGCGTGTGATAGCCTAATCATGCACACTTAGGCGTACGCTACCGGCTCTAACTCAGCTTTTTCTAGGTACATACCTACTAGCATAATTATGCACCACCGAGGCCTAACACCATTTTCCCCCCCATTCAACAGTTTCTTAATCATAATTACTTTTAAATAATTCATTATGATTAACAGCCTCCATGTAAAAGAAAAATACCAAATTACCAGTCTAATTTATTTTTGTTTCCGAAAGTGCTTTTATCTTATCACCAAAACCAGGGCGTGTTTTAACGATTCACAACAGGTGGTTGGTATCCATTTGGACCGGAATACATTGATATGACTTAAACAGAGAGATGAGGAAGAACTAATTCAAAGATTTGAAAGTAACTGACAGCATTCGTCAAGTATTTAGAAGGTGAGATCGTCAAAGTTCTTTTAGTAGAAAAGCTGAAATTGTTCAACAAACTTTTCTACAAAAACAGAAACATAGTTTATCAGTGTCTCTCTGATGAAGATACGGCTATATATATTATCTGGGCCAAAAATAAAAGTGAATGTGGTTCTTTTATTATCTTTGATTCAGTAATAGTCAGCAACTAGTGAAATTTCCAGACTGCTTCAACACTTGAAACACACTCACCATGGAAGTTCAAATAAACCTCGAGAAGATATCGAGTTTCAGTCTACAATGTCACCAGTAAAGTTAGGCTCGTTTGCAAAAATACACCTGTCACAATAAATTGTACTTCTCGAGGAAATTGTACCTAAATGGAAAGTGTCCCCAGATGGATAAATTGATATACCAGGACCAAGCAACTACCATACTGATACAGTTACACCTCAAAAAAACTATGCCATTTGATTCTTGAGAATATTCTTTTAAGACCATTGGTTCTTGAGAATATTCTTTTTCGTTTCCACTAATTACTGCTGATCTGAGTTTCATACATATTTTTTTTATTAATTTGCCTCGAAATATATTGTCGCAATATTGAGATTTCGACTAAATTTAGTATTAAAATCAAACTGGCACCATTTATATAACTTAGAAATGGTCACTAGATTCCGGATAACCACAGGGGTTGAATTAGAATTTCATTATGGTTTTGAGATGGATAGATTTAAGACGGCAGCGTCTAAATCTCTCACCATAAATCATAACCTTATTCGTTTTCGACTACCTTCAGGGTGCTGAATTTGTATTTCATAATGTTTTTAAGACACAAAATGGTGGAATCTGTCTTTCTTGCGATAAATCGTCATCATATTCAAGTTCGATTAACTTCATGGAGTTGAATTTAAATTTCACAATGTTTCTATATTCTAAGATGGTGACATCTATCTTTTTTAAAATAAATCGTCACTACTTTCTATTTTGACTGACTTTAGGAGGTTGAATTAAAATTTCATAATGAGCAACAATAAAATAAATCGTCACTATATTCTATTTCGACTCACCTCAGCTGATGTTGCCGTATTGATGTTGTTGAATTCGAATTTCACAACGTTTCTGAGATCTAAAACGGCAACATCTATATTTCTTGTAGTAAATCATTCATTTCATTGTCGACTACCTTTAGGGTGCTGAATTATAATTTCAAAATGTTTTTGAGAAAAAAGATGGCGGTATCTGCCTTTCTTAAAATAATCATCACTATATTCGATTTCGACTAACTTCAGAGTGCTAAATTCGAATATCAATATATTTTTGACATCAAAGATGGCGATACATAAGACCTTGAAATTCGAAATGCGCAGCCAGTTCATGCTTTCAAAAGTCTTTTGAAAAAAGAAATCCTTTCGTAACTCCCCATTGTCCCCTTCCTAGTTTTCTCTCTTGTCCTTTATTTTTGCCGACATATTTTTATTAATTATTTGTTATACCTAGCTTACCATTTTATTTGACATTGTCTTACCTTTTTTTGCTATTGTATTCACAATGCATTGCAGTTTTCCATAACACAATACATTTTTTACTGCTCTGGTCGACTGGAAGAATTTTTTCCAGTCGCACTAAGTCCGCCTTATGTATTTATACATTAAAGACAAATAAATAAAAAAGACCGGTGAAAATTGGTCTGGCATTACAAAAATTTAATATTTAAAAAAAAAGCTGGTATTTTTTATAATATAATCAAATAAATTAATCGAGAAAGACTAAAAATTAAAATACGATTTTCAACCACAGAGCATTTAATATAACTAGAGATGGTAAGTGCGCGCGGCACGCGTGCCACTATTATGATCATATATTTTTTTCTGCACGGTGATGTATAACTTCATAGAGGTGTGCCGTGTGTATCCATGTTGTGATTGAAACATTTGAATCTGAGTCCTTGAACCGGAACAGTCGTACGTTTAGTTTGAAACTTTTGGAACTTGACTCTCAAACTTCCGAACGGAACAGAAACGAATCTTTGTATATGCCTACAATGTATCAACCACAGAGTACATAAAGACGGGCAACGGGAAGTCGAAAATTTGAAACCCTAATGTCGGTTTCCTCAGCAAAGTGTGTTTAACGCACTTGGCGGGCTTCCGGGCGCCATACTTTTTTCGCTGTCATTTGTAATTTATAAACGTGTATGGTATTACTTCCACCAAAAATTATAATACTGAACATTCTTGTGCGGTCTCTCATATATATTTGCTCCGGAGAACTTTTATTTTTAATACTGCTTTTTATAAGTATTTTCATATTCATTTAGACACCAATAAGTTATTTTGATTGTATTATAATTTCTAATAATGAATGGCGTGCGTTGTACCTGGCTGTAACTCCACTCAAAAAATTACTAGAGGACTATATTTGTTCAAACTTCCCAAATGTGAAATTCGATGAGTATCTTCTGTATTATTATTTTTTATTGCCAAATAACATAAGAAAGTATTTTTAAAGTCCGTGAACGTGAACATTTACACCTGTATAACTATGGCTATAACCCCAAACCTATGCAATTTTTCTTTTGTTTGTTTTTTGTTAGCAAATAATATAAGAAAGTATTTTTAAATTCCGTCAACGTGGATATTTACACATCTACAACCTAACCTAACCTAACCTAACCTAACCAAAAGTTATAACGCAATTTTTGTTTTGTTGCAGTGATAGCAGAAGTCAACTATTTCTATAAAGGAATATTCTGATGTCTAATACAACCAGTAGAATTATTCATTGTTTAGATGCGATTTCAACTTATACTCAAGGAATTGTACTGACCAGGCAGCACCTTTAACATTAATTATATATAAACTAGTGATAAAATTGATTGCAATTTGATTGAATACTTAATATCAGGCTTATATACAAATACTTTCACTTTATTTAATTCATTTTGATGCAAGTTCTTATCACTGGGATATAGATAAACACTTACTATTTCACTAATTATAAATAGTATATCTTGCGGTATACATTTTCAATTTCAACGACAACTGATAAATTATGTGTATTTTATGTTGTCGCCCAATAGGAGTTGCCAGAATATGTAAAAACAGTGACATGGGTTTTTATTGCAGGTCAGATGTAAACAGTTACCAATTTATATCCAAATGTTACATATATTTTTGGATTATTTATGATTATAGGAGGTCATATTTCCGGAAGTAGCTTCTACCAGAATCAGTGTTTCAAAGAGAGACAGTCAAAAAAAAAAGAAGATTTTCAGTCTTGTAACAAAAATACATCCACTGAAGAAGACCATCAAACTGCCGAGGCGTAAATTAAGAAGATTGCAGAAACCTATGCAGTATGGTAAATCAGAAAATATAACAATTACTAAAATAAAACAAATATTGAAACTTATTTTACCAAAAGACTCTTACACTTTATTTGATCATAAATTAAGAAATTATTTTAGAAGGAATAACGCAGCGGTATATGATTAAAAAATGACAGAGATTTGTATAAACTTGTATATATATACATATATATATATATATATATATATATATATATATATATATATATATATATATATATATACAAGTTAAGCTATTGCGATATTTAAAACGGGTTACAGCTGACTGTTAGATATTTTGTACAGATGGACAATTTTATATATCATCATCATCATATATATTAATACGCTAAGGTTAAGATGTTACACTCCCTTTTTAGAAAAAACCTCACAACTAATCCACATAAATTATATATCATTTTATAGATAATTGCTTGCTCTACCGGCATCCACAACTAAACAATTTATTATTGCTATTGTTTTTGCAAATTAATTAATTATTAAAATTATATACACAAAACAGCAATGCTGCCATCTAACGGCTCAACGTCAATATGATTGACGGTCGGTAAAATTTGTGTTTAATTTCAAATCCACTCACGTATAAATAAAGTGGCGCTTTAGCTCAATGCTTTTGATACTTGCGCCTCTATATGTCAATTTTAGTAAAATATTTGTTTGATCTGTCATCTGAGCTTCATAATGGAATAAATAATGCGAAGACTTCGCACGGGTCACGCTAGTATTTCTTATTCATTTATTAACATTACATTAAAATAAAAATAAACTATTGTCTTAGAAACTTAAATAGAATTCAAATTAACCAAGCAAACATCGCATAAAGGCATAGTCCCTGCGATGAAATTTCAGGCACAATAAAAGTACTTGCTGTGCTTACTTTTCTTTGATCTAATATGTTATACCTAATAGTGATTTAATATGCTAAAAGATAGATCTGTTTATGCCAATATTTATTTATTTCTTTCTACACTAGATCATAGATTCACTAAATATTTTTCCAACTCCTTAACCTGTCCACTTTCTTTTTCTATTCTATTCCCGATGGAAGATTCTCCCATCATTTTGCCGTAGTTTCAATCGAGCAATAGCACAAATTTGATACGTTTAAGCAATAATGTAATCACACGTTGGTTTGTTAACCAAGTATGCGATACAATTTTAACTATTCAAATTCTGTCAATAATTTATTGATTTTACCATAAACTTAACATTAATAATTACAATTTATATAATAGGCAATCTGTACAAAAAGTATTCCAATAGCTGCGATCAGTAATAGCTTAAACATTTAACATAGGGATAAAGTTAGTTATGAGTGTAAAATGCTTAAGTTTCGAAGTTATTATTTGTAAATGTAAAGGAATTTTAAAAACTTCTTCTATGTCAATTTCAGTACAAAACATTGTAACTGATCCAAAAATTCTGAACTTGATAAAGGAATAACCATTTCCTGGCAAATGTTTAATGTAAACATTTTTAAGAACACTGGTGGAAACACTTCTATCTAATCAATAATTTAATAATTGTAAAAATACAAAATACCTAATGTAATTATTGTAAAAATACAAACTCAAATTGACAACTTTACCAAAATTTGGAAATAAATTTCTTCCATTGAGACACGCAAAGAGATATACACCACAGAATACGCGATAACATATATATATATATATATATATATATATATATATATATATATATGTGTGTGTGTATATATATATATATATATATATATATTGTCTTTGCGTATGTATTTTTTACTTTCAGGTCTACAGTAGAGGACATCCATAAACGATTAAGGACCCGTCGCTTCAAGTTTCCAGATTATAATCTACCCGAACAGCATTAAAGTCGGAAAAACCTTAAAGCACGCTTTTGAAGTCAGTTGAGAATCCAAATATATTTTTTAAATAATTACCTTTTTAGAATACTACGAGAGTACCTCAGATATATGTTTTATAAAAGTTATTTTAAACTTGTAATAAAAATTTATGAAAATGGAAACATTTTTTTAATTTATTTTAATAGGCTTTTAGATTTAGTAAATTTGAATTTAATGTTTCATAATGCCATCTATGGGTAATCATTCTTCCCAGCAGCGCCATCTACTTTGGCGTTAGTAATAATCGAAGCGCTACCTGGTGAGTTGGCTTCCTGTTGTCCATACAAAATTACGACCACTTTTTCAGTATGGGTTAGTATGCGGAGTGTCAATTCTGTACTTATATTCTGTGGTATCAACAGTGTTTGCCGCGGGCCGAAAATATCTTTGTTGTGATTAGAACGTTGAAATATTTAATTCGAAATTTTATTATCTGGACGAAAAGTGTCAAAAATAAATATTTGTAGATGTTTAATATAAATATTGGTTTGGGCTCATCTTAAAGTCTATGTATATATTATAAATAAAATGAACCATTTAAAACGTTTTCCTGATACACAATCTTTCTATTTTTTTAAATCTAAGTGGTATTGGTAAATTAATTTTAAAAATTTTACCACAGAAATGGTTAACGCTAGGGGTTTAATATAATAATATTTAATACTTAATGTTTAAACACTAGATAGTAATTAACATTCAAATTTTAAACATGAAATATTTAAATACTTTTAATTTTTCTATCCCATATTATAAAATAAAAGGTTGAATAATTAAAATTTAATATATTCATAAATAGTATTAACATATTAAATTTCTTAATTTTAATATGTTTAAAAACAAACCGGAAAATATTTAAACTTGCAGTTTCGTAATTTCGTATGCTGACGATAAAAATCAACTAATTATAGTAATATAGCCCAAGGTGAATAAAATCAATTGTTTATATAAAGATTTCTTTGCTTTGCAGTTTGTAGCGCGTCATTCATATCTCTATCCCACTCATCGAATTGAATCAGCGGAAAAGCATCCGCTTCGTTTCTTTTCAGTCGTTCGGAAGTCGAAATAAAATGTTCAAAGTGATACGTTTAACTACACGAAAATGTTTCAGAGTATTTGGAACACTACAATATTCCGGACCACTGAATCGATTCTGTAAAGTGTTACATACCTCTTTAGATCAAAACAAAAAAGGAAAAATACGGTAAACTCTTACTTTATGTTAATATAAAACGGACATAGGTACAACTACACGCACACAAACTCTCATAGCTGCAGTCACAAATTGCCGACATGTAAAATTAACCGAAAGAGACAAAACGATGCATTGTGCCCGTAGCGCGAGTGAATCAAGGTATTACAGCAAATTTACAATTTGCACCGCATTAGCTTCTTTCGTTACGACGCTTACGCATGCTGCTGTCATTCAAACATAACTGCAATAAAAGAAAATATTTCTTTCAAAACATTTTTATGTAATTACGAATGAAAAGTAATTCTGTGTCCTGTTTGTTTGTGAATAGTTAATACATGTTGTAAAAGCACTAGAAGGCATTTTTGGAGCGATTTGACTGAAAATATTGGCAAGTTTAATTTCAAACACTCCATGTCTATGCGAACCGCCGGTCTGCGTATGACAGAATTGAACAAAACACAACCCACAGAATAGATACGATACAGAACGGACACGATCCATACTAGCCCATATAAAAAAAGAGTAACACTTTTTCATACATTGCGAAACGTTGTCAAAGTAACCCCTTTCCCCTCGCCTCACTTCTCCTGACCAAAGACTTATGTAATTATTATTAATGCCCATAGATGGCGTAATTTCTTACTTTCTGTTGATCACAGATAGCGTTATGAAAGAAAAAAGTAATTTTAATCCATAAATTTATTAAAATTATAAAAATATTTTACAAAGACAAATATGAAAATAACATTACTATACAATTTAATATATTTTAAATATCATTACTATGAGAATAAAATTCAAGAAACTTTAAATAAAATAGAAAATACAATTGTAAATAGTATCAGGCATCTCCAGGTAGCACTCTGGAATCAACTAGATGGTAATTGCATAAATGAAAATGGATTAAAGCGATATCTATTAGTGGTTGGAGTATATTTTCAAACTTTTGTCAAAACTCCACGCTTGGCCAATAAATAATTATAAATAAAAAAATAATTTTTCAATTCATGTTCAAATAAAATATATGATTCTTTTGATAAAATTAGTTTTAACATTTGTTTTAATTTATTAATTTGTATACTTTCCATATTACTACGCCGCATAGGTTTCCGCAATCTTCTGAACTTCCGTCTGAGCTGCTGAATCGTCTTGTTCTGTTGACGAATCTTCCTTACAAGTCTGGACATCTTCAGCTTTCCGCCTTTTTCGCTCTTCAACGATCCAGACCCCAAAGACGCTACCTCTAAGTGTACGTCTTCCTTTAATTATAATAACAGTTGTATTCATGACATGTGTTATTTCAAAATTATACATGATGTTTATATGACATATTCAGTTGTGCAAGCAAAAAATGAGTGCATAAGGACATTTTGGTATTATCACTTAAATAACCTTAGACATTTTCCTACAGAAGCCCCTAAGGTCTTGCTGATTTTCCTGTCGCAACTGTGCCTGATCTCGTACTTGGTTGTTCGACTGCTGCTCTGGTTTCTTCAATTGGTGTTGGCAAATACTGGCTCGGTGTAGCATTACTATATAATAATTTCCTAGGCTGAAAAGTTTTAAAGTTCTCATTAGTAAAGTGTCGTTCGCAGATTCTTTGTTTACGTCTGAGGAGGTCATTCCAAGTTAACTGCCCAATTCTCCCTGCCACACAATTTCAGCCACGCTTTTGCCCTGCAAAAAAACAAAACATTAAGTTAGGTATAATAATTTCAATCAACCCGCCTTTTCCTTTCTTTCAATTGAAAGAAAACTTACAACAAACAACGTTTGATTAAATATAAATGCTGCTCATAACATTATTTAGTAAAAAATTGTATTTGGAAAAACCAATTTACTACCGGCGAATACACCCAACTGTGTGTCAGAAGTAATTTCTCGAAGTTTTCTGACAAGAAAATACTTTGTCACAAAATTGTAATTTGTGTGGTAATATTTTTAAAATCCATTTTTTTTATATAAATATCGTCGATAACTAACTAAACATCTTTTAGTGCAAGTTTTCTTTTAAACAAAAAAGTAAAAATTCGTTTTAACCAAACTTTGCAACTTTTCGAATTAAATTTTGACAAACAACTGCAATGTCGCAATTGCTTTGCGCCGTTAGTGTATAAAATTTATATTAATTTTTGAAATGTTGTATGATAAGCAATAATGGATAACACTTACCGGCTTTCATTATGATGCAGGGAAAAAAATGACATTTTGTCCTTTGTTCTATGTAGGAATTACACCCCGGTACAATACACGCCATTACAAAACAAAACAAAGATCTTAATATCTAATAAAACAAAATAACAAAGATCTGAACACATAACAAAACAATAGCTACAACACCTTTTTAACTTAATTAATATACAAAACTTATAATATTAAATGCGTGTAATATGTTTTTGCACAGTAAATATCTGTCACTCGTTTCAAGCAGACTCAGTGTTGAGCGGTTACTGTCTGTGTTTTCTAGAGTGTTCGTAGCGTCTCTTGCATGGTGACACATAGCCGTCGCTAGAGGTCGCTGTACACATTTAAATTTGCCGCCAATTTCCTTACGAGATGCTATCACCAAATCGAGTACCTGCTTGACCACCCCCTGACACAACCGTCACCAGCTCTTGGACTAGGGGGTGGTCAAATGGGTCTCAAATTTGGTGACAGCGTCTCGTCAGGGAATTGGCGATAAATTTAAACGTATACAGCCATTATATAGTATACAGCGACCTCTGGCGATAGCTATGTGTCATAATAGATGCAATTTATGGTAGACGTAAGTCGCAATCCAGATCACAAACTACAAAACTAAACGTGGAGTGTGTTAAGTATTGCGCAGAAAATATATTATTATACTTTAAATATTTTTACATATTTCTTATTTTAAATGTTGTACGTTTCTTAATGTTGTATCGTTATACATTCGTTTTATTAAGTGTTTATTTATAATTACAATCTTTGTTATTAATTGTTTTTTTGACAATTTATGTTTATTGATCACTTAAAAGAAAGCTTTTATCATTATTTTAAGCAATATAATTTTGAATTGCATATATATCGCAGAGAAGTTTATTTAAATTTGTTTACTAAACATTATATGAAGATAAAGATTGTATGGTCCCAAAGAAATTAAAATAGATTTTAAACAAAGTAAATCGTTGGGAAAGAAAGTAAAAAATTAAAATATTTGTTAATTATTGACATGGCATGTGATATTTTTAAATATAATGTTAATTTTATAAGAAATTATAGACATTCTTCTTATTCCTATAGATAAAAAATGAATATATAATAAATATTCATTTTTCAAGAAATCACATTTATCGCGTAAATATCGAAACCGTAACTATGTTTGAAGATTGTGATCTTAATAAGATAAAACTTAAGCAGTCGACTTTGCATACTAATTCTACGGTGAAATAATGATATTAAAATAAATGACTGCTATACTATTCATATATTTCAAAAGGTAGATAAAAAAGTAAATAACTTAGTAATGATAAAGTTTTTAAGGATACGACTGAATTGAAAAGATTGCCTCATTAAAGAACTGTTATTTACTTTTGTTTTAGATTCCCTAAAACCCTTCTATAAAAGAATAATGGATGGAAGTCACTGGACGGAAGAACTGTTTTTCAAATAAAAATAGGTACTGTTTGCTCAGCATATTTTTAGAACATGATTTTGAACTAAAAAAGTCCGCCAGAAAATACTTGATCCCAAAGGCAATTTCAAACCATTGACTTTTTTTGAAGCCATGTTTATAGAATGTTCATGTTTAGAAAATATGACTATATTATTTTTCATCTAGTGCTGTTTTACACTTATCGAATAGTTACTCCTCAGTGCCACTATTTACTTTCAGGCTGAAAATAAGACTGGCAAATAAACTTCGACGCAAACCTATCTTTTTCCAAAATCAGATAATGAAGGTTAAATTGGACAGCCAGTTATTTGGTATTAGCGTGGCTGATGCAATAAAATTTCATTTATTTATTTATCTACTTTAATGTATCTAATTGATACATATGGCTGATTTATTGCTACGAGAGTAATCTGTTATAGCCTACCAGAACCGTGTTTGGGCTTCTAATTGTTGTATCATGAAAATTGACAATTGTGTGTGGTTCTGATGACAACACAATAAAATAGTATAATGGGACTGACTCGATGAAATGGTAGCGAACATCATATCGAAGAATTGGATCGTTCCAAATTTACCGGAAAGATGCATTGGCAATACTAAAGCATTGGCCGAAATGACGAGGATACGCGCTCAGTCGCCCGCAGACACAGAATCAAGAAGGGACGCCAGAGCCTAATCAAATATGCTGCTCTGCTAATTCGAATTCTGTCAAAGCTTTTTAATAAAGAGTCAAGATTTGTAAAAGTAGTTTTAAATATAATCTAAAGCAAGTTCAAAACAATATTATCTCATGGGAGAGCCACAATACGCTAGAGGCGTTGGAAGATAGAAGAACGCATTTTCGCAAGGTCAATCCGAAGACACCGGACAGAAATGAAGTCGTTTTCCAATCGAAAGAGAAAAAAATGATTATTTTAGGTCTTGCCGAGGCTTACCGGCTTTTCGGGATTCGAAGGCATGATGTAGTATTCTAGTAGGGGGAGTTATCTAACTCAAAGTTGACTAATACTAACGTACCACTGTTAATGTCAAAAGTGCCTAAGCAGAGTATAACCCGACCCAGACCGCACCATGCTCCGACCGTCGACCCGAGGCGGTCGTGTTTTTACGAGTTTTACGTCCTTTTGGTATTATTTTCCCACAACTTACATATCTAGGTACTTTTTGGTAAAACTATATTATATTAATGAAAATCATACTAAAATGGTAATAATCGTAAAACACTTCATCCCGAAAATAGTCGTAGCTATTAAACAAAATAACGTTGTCTAGGAATTGCGCACTCCGGGTGTGGTATTATCAATCCGAGAGCGCGGTAATATCTACTATAGGATACATATGGTAAAGAGAGTTTTTTTTGGAGATGGCTAAACCAGCACCTAAAAAAAGTAAGGGATTACAGGAACCACTTCAAATGAAGGATGCATTGGAAGCTGCTAGAACTGGGAGAAAAATACAGATGGTTGCAAGGAGTTTTAATTTTTCCGAATATTCTATGAAAATAGATAGAAAAAAGGAGAGTATCACAGTCCTCGACTGGGTTTTTCGGAAGAAGATGAAAAACTCTTGTGTGAGCATATTATTTCATTGGCTAAAACATTTTTTTTTGAATAACACAATTTCAGCTTTGCAACTGGCTTGTGACTTTGTTGTTGGAAATATAAAAAATAGCCACGAATATAAAAAAATATATTTCCAGCAGATAAAAGAATGGCTGGAAAGTGTTGAGTATAAGCTTTCCTTAAAAGAAATTCTAGCATTCATTTGCGTCATCTGGAGTAAACAGGCATGAACAGAGCGTTTGATGGAAAAATATTCATTTCCAGTCAATCGAATTTTTAATTTAGACGAAACCGGCATGATCATGCATAATCACAGTCCAAAGATTGACAAAATGTACGCATTAAAAAGGCTTAAACAGGTTGGTAAAATAATTAGCAGTGAACATGGATAAAATATTACAGATGCCTGTGTATTTAGTGCATCAAGATTGTATCTTCCTCTGATGTTAATATATCCACGACAAAGAACAAAACCAAGTTTTAAGATTGGTGGTCCCGCTGGAGCTGAATATAAGTGCTCAAAATCAGGCTAAATCAATGAAGATCTTTTTATAAAATGGCTTCAACACTTTGCACAACATGTTAGTGCCACATCTGAAAATCCTACGCTGCTAGTTTTCACAATCATGCCAGTCATTTATCATTAAATATATAATTTTTGCCGAGAATCGCATACGATGTAGCCACTGGATGTCACTTTCATGGTCCTTTAAAGACAGGGGTATCCTGAGAAAGAGTGGGATCGTTATATAAAAAACAATCTATTTGAAAAACTACGCATGGTGTTTTGGCTTCTATTTTTAATAAAGTGTATACGAGGGTAGCTACAATAGATAAAACTGTAAAAGGATTTGAAGTGAGTGGCATTTACCCTATAAAACCTTACATATTAGGAGATAAACATTTTACATCGGATCCCATTATCGAAGACACGACATCAGATGCTAACAATGTATCAGCAGTTAAAAATGCAGCAGTTGTCGAAAGATCTTCTATCAATATTATTCCAGAAGTGATGAATGATAGCTATTAAGAGTACTTTGGAAGGGTTTTGGAGTAATTGAGTTCTATTCCTGAAAAGATAAAAATATCAAAAGGCGTGCGACCACATAGCATTCATAAATTTTAACTGGCTTCCTTTAAAAGCTCAACTGCAATAAGTGAGAAAAAGAGCTTTAAAAGAATTGAAGGGAAAACAAATTAAAGGACGTCAAGATAAAGGAAAACGAGCTAAAGGAAAACAAGTTCAAAGAAAAAGTCATCCAAAAGACAAGTTAAGTTCAGTAGCAGTGAAAGAAGGAGAAGCGGGGTTCCTTTACCTGGATTATGTGACGATGACGACGATGATTATGATGTGGAGGAAGCGGACGAGAATCAATCTTCAACCAGTGAACTCTGCGCCATATGTGGAGAATTCGGTCGCATGGGGAAGTGTGGTTCCGTTGTTGCAACTGTTCGAATTGGATCCATAAAGAATTTAGTTGGAAAGAGTCTGCAGGAAATGTTGCTTCGGATTACTGTTACGTTCAAACCAGATGTTGTGATTACTGTTGTCAAAACTTATAATTTGTTTAATAATTAACATTGAATACCATTCTAATTCAGTATTACTTGTATGGTATCGTTAAACCAGTTTGGTAAAGCCCATTGTACACATAAATATTTTTTCTTCAATATAAAATTTAATTTATTATTTAAAATTGGACGCCAATAATATTGTCTTCATATTAATTAATTTTGATCCTTCAAGATACCACTAGAATCATTTTAAAAACAATTTTCCTTGAGGGCGCGCCATTATCCAACTCTACGTCTATTATTACTAACGTCTTGAAATGTAACCTGCAATAGTTTCAATAGTTGCCACGAGTCGTGCTGTATCGAGTAGCTTAGTGCATAGTGATGTTGCATAGATGTTTATTTGAGATGTGTCATATCGATATGATAGTGCATAGATATTTATTTAAGATGTGTCATATCGTTACCTATTGTATTTCATGTTCGTACAAACCATCGCTAATTGTGTTAAAAAGTAAAATAAATGACTAGAGTTCGTTCATCAATGTAATTACTATAACTATTCTCAATTCTGTATCTGGGTGCTATTATTTCTTCCCGTCAATGTTACAACAAAATGGCGATGAGGATGAAAGAAATGTGTAGCGTTCGGCTACTACGGTCTTTGTTTTGCAAAGGAGCAGTGAAATCCTTCAGGTTATGGAGTCGAGTCAACCCAACCAAATGTCAATTTCTTTCCAATTTTTAATATTATGATGAATCATAAGAAACTTTTCGTCAGTATCGTGGACGTCTCTAAAATTCGTTTCATTTGAGGGACATAAAAAATAACATGGACCTAGGGGTTAAATAACTTTTACTGCACATTGATGCCCATTTGCATGGCGGATTGTGCTCACTCACTCCCCCGAAAATCCCGCAAACATGACGTAACAAGTCAAACTAGTAAACATTTTAGAAAAACGTTTTTGCCCCAAATAAAGTATAATGGTACAATAACACCGATTTTTTTCATGAATCTTTTTAGTTTTCATTTTTCTTTCAAATAGGACTTTTAAAGTCTCTTTTGACATGTCACGATTTCACTTCTAATTATTATGAACAAATATCCTTATTATCTATACGTATATCTACAAATAATCAATCGGTTCCTCTTAATGAGGGTCAGAATGTGCATTTTCACTTATAATGGCCTCCACACATTTTTATCTTCAACATAATCCCTGATGCTATAATAAGCCTTTGAAATAAGCAAGTGTATAATATGCGTTTTAAATTTCGCTGTACGAAGTTTTATTATATCTTCAGGTATCCTGTTAAAAAAACGAACACCATTGCCCAGAAAAGACTTATGAGTAATTTGTAATCTAAACTTAATACTACGAATTTTATTTTATTTCTTGTATTAAGAGTATGGATACCAGACCCTTTAACGAAGAAATTTAAGTTCTTTTTTACATACAATAAGTTTTCCTAGACATATAATGACGGCAAGGTCAAAATATTTGCCTCTTTGAATAGATCTTTTCTGTTGGGACTGCTCTCTTATGCAAAATAAAAATAGTTTTAATATCTGCAGCGCTACCCCACAGCATAATACCATACGACAAAATGCTGTGGAAATAAACAAAATAAACTAACCTGGCTGTCGCTGAATCAGTCACCTGCCTAATTTTTCTAATTGCAAACGCAGCCGAGCTTAACCTACTAGCTACTGAATGTATATGAGCAGTCCATTGTAACTTATGATCTAGAGTTATACCCAGAAAAGTGGCAATGGTTACTGATTCTAGTACTTTGTTATTCAAAATTACACTGCCACTAACCTCGTGTACATAAGGCGGCGAAAATTTAATACATTTTGTTTTCCCAGCATTTAAAGACAAGTTATTGACTGAAAACCATTTACATACTTTAGTAAGAGTTACATTAATGTTCGTCAGGTCTGTTTCTTTTCCACTTTGAAAATTAAGGAGATGTCATCGGCAAAAAGAACATAAAAGTTCATATAGTTAAATGCATAGTGTAAAATATTTATTTATATAATTTACATTTTTACAATTAAGTAATAATAAAGACGTGCGCGCAGGTACAAAATCACAGCCAACGTGTTATCGAGAGAGTCATTCGATCGACGCTTTTGGTTAGAAAGAGAAACGGCTATGTTGCTGATGTATAGCGTAGATTCGCTTGATCGGCGCGATTGCCCGCAACGATCGAGACTGATATGTACCAAGTATTTTGTATTTTGCATACTAAGTACATACTTTGATCTGAGATATCGAGTATTTTTACCGGTGACAATAAATACGCCTCACCTCTAATATATAGTATTATATAAATATTATTTGCTTGCACACTGCTGACTGCTGACAAATATTCTTTACCTGCACACAGCTTTACCTGCACTCTGCCCTATATTAATTTATGCACCCACACAAACGGATACGATAGGCGAGTGCGTATGTAATAGTGTAGGCAATTAAATCTGTTCGCTAGTATGGAGTGTCCGGGGTGTGGCAATAGGTTGTTAATACATTTTGTATATTCATTGGGACTCCAAAGAGCTGATTTACGGTTTTTGTTTAATATTACTGTAAAATAACCATTTAATAAAGCTGAAATAAATACGATTCAAATAAATTTAAACAGAACTATGTGTTTATCAAACGATAAAAAAATATGAAATTTTTCATGGAAATTCAAACTTTACAATTTTTTTTGCTCAAAACCAGTAATATTTCATGCTAGGGTTCCATGGGAAAAGCTATTCAGTGTAACGATGGCTATAATGTTTTTTTATGTAAAATTTCCATTTACGCCGTGTAAAGTTTGTTTACTTTCCGCGAATTCCCACTTTCGACCGAATGCCAGTTTATAGTTCTTCAATACTATAAATCTAAATTATTAAACTTGTTTTATGCTTAATTGTATTATAATTAACAAAAGAAAATTAAACAATATATATATATATATATATATATATATATATATATATATATATATATATTGTTATATATAAATATATATAACTTACGTAATGAGAATAAATATGTATTTTGTCTATGCGACAAAATTTTGTTTAAATAAAAGTCGTTCAGCCATTAAACAAATATTTGCTCTCAAAATAAGTTCGTGCGATGTTGTAACCTTCAATTTTTTTATTAATAATTTAAGCTAAAATCGAAATTAGCTATGAAAATATACAATTTTAATTGATAAAAGCTACTGAACAAAAAAGTGTATAGATTAAACCTATAATTCAAATAATCAATCGAATATATTCGACTGCATCTTATTTTACATAAAGGTATTTATTTTGTTCTGTTTTATTGAATATATCCCTTTATATTATTATTAGGGTTAAGTGAAAAATAAAATTTTGATACTAAACTTTTTTGCTACAGTAGTATAAGTTCGTTTGGTAAAAAACTACAACACAACGGAGAATAGGAAGTAGAATGAGAGGTGGATAGTTTTTCCTCCGCTGCAGCTGTTGGTCATTCAGGTTGTTTCAGTCTTCTTTATGGTCTCAATTGTTATAATGCGATTTTCAATTGTATGTTTTAATGCGTATAATATGGTGACAATTACTGTAGCTTTATTTTAAGGCCAGTATATGGAAGGCCACGCATCAATTTTTTTTTAATAAACGTTAATTTTAAATGCATTTACGTTTCAAACGCACATTTTTATAGGATTCATACTCAAAAAGAGGAAAATCTGAACAATTATTATAATATTTATGCGTTCGTCCGTCTGTCTTGAATTGACGATTTGATGACGAACTTTCTTAAACGAAACACCAATAGCAACATCTAGAATCGCACTTAGAAAAATATATACCAGTAGTACAGAATAGAATAGTACAGAAAAGATTGGATACCTTTCACACATTCCACATAGATAAGTAGTATAATAAGTAGATGGAGCTGTCGTCATAGATGGATGAGAGGACATTGGATTAGTATTTATTAAATAATTTAAAAAAACTGTTAAAATATATACATTAATATGTATATATATATATATATATATATATATATATATATATATGTATATATATTTAGGTACGTGCGTGTGTGTAAAAATCTATTTAGGTACCTAAGGATAGATAGACATCACATATATTTGGATGTCATTGCGTATTCTTTAGTGACATTTAAATAAATTACATAGGTAAAGGAGTTTTAAAAATTTCTGCGTGAATTGTACATTACGTAAATAATAACTCGAACAATTCAGCGTTCCAAATAAATTCATATAAAGTGTAAGAATGTTTCAGAAAAATAAATGAATATAAGAATGTTTCAACATTTGTTTTATTTTATGATTTTTGCACCGTCCGAATTGTCATATTGTTTAGGCTTCAACAATCTTCTTAATTTGCCCTTCAGTTTTTCAATCGTCTTGTTCAGTACACGTACCTTCTTTACAAATAAGGAATCTCTCACTTTTTGTTTGTTGTCTTTCTTCGATATGTCGACCCTGGCAGCAGCTGCTTCTAGAAGTCCGCTCTCCTATAATTACAACCAATTACTGAATACATGTAATATTTGTATATAATTTTTTAAGTAATGTTTAAAATTGAGATTTACTGGTTAGGATAACCATATTACTGTTTGCTATTCATTTTATCTGGCAACATATCGGACATAGAAGCAGTGGCGTAACAATAGGTTGGTAAGGCTGGCAAAATGCCAGAGGCCCCGGGTCCGGTACCTTTGTTTGTTTTTTTAAAAAACTATTTTAAGTTATCTAATCTCAATTTGAACTTTTAAATACTTTATTATATGTATAAGAAAACCCGAATTGATTCAAAATTATTTACTGTTAACAAAAGTTAAGCTACATTATCGAATATATGAAAACATTGGTAAAAAAGTATATATATATATATATATATATATATATATATATACATATATATAGCATATATAAACCTATTTATTAATAGCATGATTAGTTACAGACGCTAAATATGAATAATTATATTGATTTTCGGAGAATCGGATTGTGAAAATACGATACTGGTATCGTATCGAATTTTCACAATCCGATTCTCCAAATATTGTATCGATCGGTCGACTATGGAATCAGACTTTCTATTTAAAGTGGAATAATGCGCATACACAAAATATATGAAAAAATATGATATGAGAAATATAACAATATTTGAACTACTATTTAATTGCTATCTTGTCTGCTTATTGTCCCTCACGTACATGTCTTCGCATTACTTACCGTGTATGTGGTATGTCTCTGCCCGCTCCCTGGTAGACTTGTGCGCGACTAGACGCAGTTATTTAATGGCAAACTTTTATTACTTATAATCTTTGAATCCAATTTTTTTTCATAATCAGAAACGCTCACACGGTTATTCTCAACAAGTCTTTTATTTGTTATTCCTTTTTATACCTTATTTGTAATTTCTCCTTTTCTGCCCTATAATAAATACCAATTTCGTTATAAATTTTGAGAATTCTCTAAATAATCACTTGACGATAACATGTTTTATTATATTTTTTTATATTACAAATTTAATCATAACGTCAGCTATTTTTATATTTTGTAGCGTCATATAACTAATGTTACTCAGGTTAATATACCTATTTTAACGGTATCATCACAAAATTGTATAAACAGGATAAAAACTTTAGAAATTACAAAACGGTATTTAAATCCTTCAAGAATAGATAATCCAACCTTTAAAAGTTGTCGTTTTACTACACATTGCATTTAAATTCAGCCAGCCCTGTTGGTGTTAAATGATCTTGTCTTCAACCTTAAAAACAAGTAAGAATGAAATTTGTATTTCTCAAGTCATTAATTAAATTGGAAAATGCTGAGCACGTCAGAAATATAATAAATATTAAAGAAGACTCAGTGTTTATTATTGTGAGGCATCAGAACCAAAACCATTTCGTTGAACTTAAATATTTCGAACTGAATATTGGTACTGATTATTCACTTGAACCTAGCGAATGAGCATGTCGATAATAAAAATAATAATTTGGTTTGTTTTACGAGCTTCTATTTCCGCCGATAAAATAATTTAATATTTTATACATCGCTGCTTTGAAAGAACACTCTCGTAACTCAACATGAGTGAATTTTTCAGTAGAGCACTTTAAAGTTTTTTCAAATCTTCAAATGCTGTATTTTTTTATTTACTGCGCAAATGTTGATGAAACTTGAATTAAAATACGAGAAATATATTGCAGTTTATTTTTATTAAATTTTTTTAAGAAAATAATACTTATTTAGTACTAAATATTGAAAATGACTACTAGGTCTCATACTTATAACAAAATAACACAGTTAAACTTATGAAGATTACTGGCTCATTACAAAAAACACTAGAAAAAAATAAGGTTATTTTTAATAACAGTGGTGTTTTTAGAAATAATACAAAATATTCATTATATTTTTCTCAGTGATACTGATACATTTTGAGTTGTGACATCTTAGCATTATTTATTTTAAATCAATAGTGTTACAGTACCAATTCGGTCATTCTTTTACAAAAATGCTTACTGTATATAACATGTTTTATGGAAAAATAAAGTATTAACTGGTTTTACAGCAAATAATGAACATACTAAAATTAGAAAAATGAGAAAGTTTAACATCTTTAAAAATAGCTAACGCTTATTAAGTAATTGTTATAGCATAGAATCTTATGAATTCTGGAAACAAAACATAAAATCAACTTAAAAATTAGAAGAATTTTATAAATTCTAAACACAAAACAGAGTTTATATCAGTCTCTATTTTGAACAGTCTTTTAAAAAAGCTATCTAAATATCTAACTATAATACTTTGAGATCATAATAATCAGTTCGCAAGTTTTACATTACTAATACGCAAAAAAAATACTTTGAACGTATGACACGTATTACCTATGTAAGTATATATTAATATCAATGATTATAATCTTTCGATCAGTTAACGATAACCCCCCTGTAAAAAACCCTAAAGATTCTCATAGAATAATGAGTAACATTTTGGAATTGTATTCTTTTGTAGTAAACCTAATAATCCTCGTTTCTTCTTTTCACATACGTTCATCTTATTTTTGTATGCTCGTGTTAAAAGTTTATTATTATTTTGTGTTTTTCTTGTTCTTCTTATATTATCAAGAATAACTTTATTAAAATTTTCCTCTTCGTATGATGTTTTGTAGTAGAAGGCATAATTTTGAGTGTCGTCTGGATCAACTTTCAAAATTTTTATATCAGTAAGTTTTACTGATTGCTTGTTTGCACTTTTAGAAAAATTGTTGCCTATAACAGTTGCTAAACTTTTGACATCATAAAAATCGGCATGGGTCAGTTCACATACTTTATAGGGGGTACCAGTCTTCTTCGCACTTCGTATTATCTGTGTGTATTAATCAGGTGTATAGATCGCACCAGATTTGAGGCTTCTTTGGATTTGACGCTCTATAACAGAGTGAACACTGTCACCCTCATTTTGTGTATGACCCTTTATGAGGAATTTATGACAAATCGAATTTATGAAATCATAATTATGCACAGCAAAAATGTATACTGCGATCAATAATGAAATTTTCCTGCTGCCCGCAGCAATTATCTGAGTAAAATATGAAATCCAATTTTGAATCAAGTTTTTGGCGGTCTCTTCCAGGCGTTCAATGTATTTTAGTACACAGGTACCGATTTCAATAGCTCCACGTTTAGCTTCGCCTTCGTGCCATACATAACAGTTCACATCTTTGGTTATATAAATAGTAAAATTATAGCAGTTCAACTTGGATAGGTAATAAAATGTCGACGTATCACCTTTAGGACAAGGCATTGCAGCTTGTAGATCATAAACGGATACTATACAATTGTCCGGAGTATTGTTTTTGTCCTCATCTTTTTGATCCCTTGCCCCTAGGTGAAGTTTTTTCCTCTAGGTGAAGTTCATAATCATGTTTCATAATTTGTTTGTCTTCTTCAGTCGCATTAGTATAATGTGTACAGTTTTCGCATTGGTCTTTTTTTGGTTTGAAGAATGCCATATTGTATTCGGAACAAAATATATTGTAATATGCTAGATAATTACCAAAAGGTAAACCTTTACTTTTACATTCAGCAATATAGTCTCTATATAAATCTGCTACAGGTTTGCCGCCTTCAATATATGTTCGCTTGGTGTCTGCTCTGCAGTAATGACTATCAACTTTCGGGATAAAATCTAAGTGTTTTCTTATGCTATATTTTACCAAAGGATCAAGATGAGCGTGGTTCTCGTGTTTGCCTTGACGATCTTGCTCTAAAATAGCCATGTCTGACGTTTTATTGATTACAGTCTTAATAACCCTGACGTTAATATCAAGAGTGGCTTTGAAATAATTTTTACAAACTCGAAGATTTTGATCCCCTATTGAAAGATAAAAAGCAAAATTGTTTCCCCGATTACTGTTGTGTACTTTTTTCGTAATCAAACCGGTTTGATTACGAAAATATGTCGCATAATATATTTTCGCTGCCGTTGCAAGTCCCCCATATCCCAGTAGTAGTTGAAATATCATTTGTCTCTCTAATTCTGTAATGTTCTCCTTACACTTAAATTTGCATTTATTTCCGCATGGAGTTTTCAATTGTCTCTTGGGAATTACTTTGTTTTTTTTTTATTTACGTACGATTTGCCATGATGTCTTAAAATTTTTGCTCTTATAGATATCCAGTTCTCAGGGTTTGCCTTGCGTTTACGTGCAATTTTTTTCGTAGACTCTGTATTTTGTTCTGTATTTTTTTCTATATCTTGTTCTGTATCATTTTCTATTTCTTGTTCTGCAACTTGTTCTACATCTTGTTCTCTATCTGGTTCTCTATCCATTTCTGTATTTTTTTCTGTATCTGGTTCTGTAACTTGTTCTATGTCTTGTTCCTCAACATGTTCTGCATCCTCTTCCGTGTCTGAAGAATCGCTAGATGACGATGAACTGTCAGAAGAGTCCGAGGAAGAGCTTGAACTAGATGAACTACTCGGTGGTAGATACGATATTTTTGAAGGACCTGGTTTGGACTTGTTTGAATAATCAATTTTTTGGTGAGAATTGGGCGTACTAATTTGACTTGAACTTGAATTTTTAGTCGCAATTGAAATCATGGGATCGATGTTTTCAGTAAACTTATTTCTTTTAAATCGCTTTGCGCGTTTCTTACTATTTATATCACTATGATCATAATCGGATAATAGTCATCAGTATTTACGTAATTCGGGTCCTTAAAGTTGTCATCTGAACAATAGTCATGTACTTGCTGGTTTAGCGTATCTTCTGCATCTAAAAGCTTGTTGTTTTCACACGACAAAGGTGATAGTATCACGCGTTCCGTTTGACCCATTCTGTCCTCTACTTGATTTTCCTGTAGCATAAACAAAACATGAAAAAATATCCAATGAAACATGAATCAAAAAAGTTTAAAATAATAATATTCTTCTCGATAGTTATTGGTAATATTACTATTATAAAATAAAAAATCCAACTAACTACACTTCATGTAAAAGTACGTACCACTTCTTGTATTCCCTTGATACTCAACGTGGCATTGACGTTCCGGAACATCTGTAGTGTTCGTCGGTTTGCCACTAAAATAAAAAAAACAATTAAAAGTTAGGTAGGTATATACCCGCACTTTCAGACAATTATCTGATTCTGATTCCCTGTCGTAGATATCGGACCTAGATTCTAGGTAGGTACCTTAATCTACGTACCAACCTAGAATCTAGCTACTTAGAATACCTACTCTTTATAAGTACCTAAGTACCGTAGTAGTAGAATCTAGGTACCTAGAATTTAGATACCAAGAATGTAGCTAACTAGTAACTAGCTACCTAGATTCATCATCACAGCCCTTAACAGTCCACTGCTGGACTATGGGCCTCCTCTACATTAGAGGCGTGTGCCATAATCTCCACGCTTGGCAGGCGGGTTGGAGATCGCAGTATTGTAGGTTATTTTAACAGAGAGCGCTGCTGCCCGGTCCCTGTCGGGTTTAGGTAGTCCCTTTGTCGCCTCTTACGACACCCACGGGATTGGATGAGGTGGTGACAATTACGATTAGTTAGGTAGGTATCTGACATTGAAAAAAAAATAAATGCGTTTTCGAGTTGCTTTTTATCTGAAATACTGTGTCAAGTACAATAACACGACAGATTGTTTAACAGATAAAGTCTTATTACGAAAAATACTATTACAATCACGAAATAATTTATCTAGAAAAACGTTTTAATTTTAATTGTACAAATACTATCGACCCTATTTTTTATTATAAACAGTAATATCTAATTTTAATACATTTAAGTTATACTTACTTTTTGTAGAACAACGTAGTAATCCCAAATGATACTTTGTATATGAGAAGTGACTAAAAGTTCTTGTAGATTTTTTTAAACAACTCTATTGTTCACATCTCGAAATAATGCAGTGTTCTAGATAAATGCGCACTCAAAATCTGTATTATTTTGTAATATGACCATATTCCAGAAAACCAACCGAGTGTTCACTTCTAAATACAAGTTGCAACTGGCGATAGAACGCTATCTGTAAAAAATGGCGGCCAAAATTTACCAATAGGATACAGTCTTTCGGTGGTGCCACGGCCAAAAATGTTGTTATAAAAATACGATCTTTACTGAGTATATAAAACAGATCATTTTACGTTGAATGGTGTTGAAAACTCAATTGTGTAGTATTTGGTAATAATACGCTATTCTTCCAAAGCAGCGACATGTATCTTTATGTTTTCTAATACATTATCACCGCTTGGTGCAAGAAAATCTTGAGCCATGTAGATTATTTAGGTTTTTTGTATTGGTTTTAATTAAAATTTGTTTACAAATGATAAGTTATTAAAGGAGTCATTCAATAAAAAAAAACAACAAAATTGTAATATTACGTCACCTATTTTAACGAATATTTTTGACTAATGCCTCTGTTACACCTAATGCATAACAACTCAATTGCTACTAGTGCTTGTTGCCAATAACCAAAACCATTATTGGCAATAGCCACTTATGTTTGTTACCAGCAACCACTTGTCCTCAACTATCAAATATATAAAAATAATACTTTACAGATTAAAACATCTTCGAAATAACAAAAATATGGTGGCAAAGGATTTATCTGATGGAATCAGTAAATGGTCGCTGGAATCGATTTGTCTCGTAGTATTAGGAACACGTCTCGGAGCACTGAAGGAAGAAAATGAAAATCCTTTAATAAAGAGACTAATGGAAGCTAACAAGAAATGTTTCACCTCGTATCCATGTTAGACGCGAGGCCAAGTTTATGGAAGTTTTATTCAACTCATAAATATAAAAATAATCATGAAAGGTTATGCTGATCAAACAAGGTAAGGAAAATCATCTGGTCTTTTTCACGTTGCGTTTTACAATCGTAATTACAGATGTCCATTTCAAGGTGTTACGGTATTTTTTTAGGATAAGCGAACACTATATACAGCAAGCTCTAGACAGATTCAAAACAAAAAATAGTGATGGTGACGCAGACTTGAGCATTCTTGAAAAACTACTCGCAATTAATCACAAAACAGCTGTTATTATGGCAGGTGACATGATGCTTGCTGGGATAGACACTATAAGTGAAATATGTAAATTCATTTACAGGTTGCTTAAATTAGCCTATTATTTTTTTTTAGTTTCATAAACCTAAATTGTTTTTTCATAATAAGATTAAAAGATATCTTTTCCGTGTTATCAAATTCATACCAGTTTTTTATTACCAAATATATATAATTGTATTGTTTTTTTAAAGCATTTATTTGATAACGCACGTTTATTCCTGGAAATTTTGGAAACATATTTAAAAGCAATTAATATTTTTAAAATATTTCAGGTGAAAGTTGTAATTTGCAATGAGTTTTTCAGCAACTCGGAAAGTCAATTTCCCCGGCCGATTGAATTTCTTCCAGAGAAATGGATTTATGAGAAGACCGACCCTTTGCACTACAGTAAGGCCCATTCATTTTCAGTATTACCGTTTGTATTTGGATCACGTGTTTCTATAGGTCGTAGACTAGCTGAAATGGAATTGAAAATTCTTGTATCACATCTCATTAAACACTTTGAAGTAGAATGGGTTGGTCCTCGGCCAAAAAAAATTGGATCAACTTTAACTTAATTTCATGCCACCGTACAATTTTGTATTTCAAGATGTTCAATGATATTGGGTGAAATTATGCCGAAAACCATTTTGTAATCTTCTCATGAACTTATTATAAAATAATAGATTGTAGGCTGAAACATATGACAAATTTAATTGTACAAATACTAATTCTTGAATGAGGAATTGCGGCCATGATTTATTTGGTGATCATGTTCAAGTCTCTTAACATACGTATTTCTTGTTTGTATTATGAATAATGTCACTTATAAAATATATCGTACGTCGTATATATATATATATATATATATATATATATATATATATATATATATATATATATATGTGTATATATATATATATATATATATATATTTATATATATATATATATATAGAATTTCAGAGAATAGCAAGATACTGATTTTTCAATATGTAATAATATCATGTCATATTGTATTTTCGTCGACTGGACAAATCCCGGTGATTGTTTATTCTAATTATATATAGAGAATTATAGATACATTGTAACGTATTGGTTTTTTATTAAATATTTTTATTTATGATGTTACTTTGTTCAACAAAGTGTGCAATTGATCAGAAAATGGTTTTTGTTCCTTTATCATTATATACTCTTACATATGAAATGATAGTAAAAACAGGTTATCTGCTCGATGTTGCCATAAGGTTGGTATTTTTCAATTGCACGAGATCAACAATAGATTCAAAAAGAAAAGAAGAATTTTCAACTTGAGAATCACAGCAGCGCTATTAATAATATCGGACTTTAGAAACTATGGCCATTTTTTAAATCTATCTTGTTTAATCCTTATGTTCTATGTAATTTTTCAATCCACTTATACTGTTGGGATCACTATGACCCGATTTGTTATATTGGGTGAATAAAAATAACCATTTTAATGAATCTAAATTTGGTTTGATGGGTTTGGATTTTTTAATGAAATAACTATATACGTTTCATATACTTATTTCATTAAAAAATAGATCATAATCATTATTAATTTTATATCGCTTGAAATGTAAGTTATAAGATTTCCAAAATTGTTTTTTCAAAGTTTTATGTAAAATTAGTCCAAGATGTTATTAAAATGATTACAAAAAAATATGTCACTCCTCAATATCTAAAATCGCTAAAGTCAAAAATATGAAAAAAATAGCTATGAAAAAATAGCTAATACTACATCACGTAGTTTTATTTAATTGTGAAAAAAATAGCTTGCTAGAAGCTTATCACAAAAATTATTCTTTTGTTAGTTTTTGAGAAACTCACGACATTATTACCTGTGAAAGATCTATTTATTAATATAATTACTCGGTGAAAAATAATATTAGTCTTGTAAATCGCAGCTCTCGTAGTTCAGGTCCTACTCCCCCTTAACAGGTTATATTGACTAAAAGGGTGAAAATACATTTTAGTAGAAATAAATAAGAAGACACGTTTAACAACTTACAACCTTAAAATAAAACTAAAAATAAACTTAAGTGGGATAAAATAAAAACAGAAAATATTTACAAAATGTTTGACAATTGCCAAAAAAATATACTGTGGGTCTTTTAAATGTTATTTATTTATATTATATATTGTATATATTTTGGTTTTGCCGTCATTATTTGATAAGCAGTTTTTTTAGCAAACTCACTTCAGAGAAATAGCTAATACGCTCTTGTAAAATTTCTTTATTACATTTTGGCCTTTTCTGTTCTTGGTAAACATGTAATAGATCGAATCACAAGTCATTTGACGAGTTTTCATGTGAATACAAAGTTTAGACTTACCGACAGCCATAAACTATATGAATTTTAAGCAGAAATGTTAAGGATCTAATATAAGATTACTATTGGTCAGAGATTAGTTTTTATTTAGCAAGTGTAATATCAAGTGCTTGTTCAATGGTGTCCATGCACCTTTCATTTTATTGTAATCTAATATCCACTGGAGTTTTCATAATCTCTTTGATTGACTTTATCTTCATGATGAAGAGTATATATACTCATTGGAATTACATTATCACATATTATATTCTTGAAATTATATTCTTTCCTATTAACAATAGCAGTTAAATCTGTAAAATGAAACCTAATAGGGGGCAGCGAGGGGAATTAGAGGCTACTAAGGAAAATTGTTCATAGAAACCACATTTTTTTACTTTGTCATAATTTTAATTGGAATCTTAAACATCGTTTATTTAACTATCTTTTAATCACAGTTTAAATCAACTACAGCTATGCATTAAGGTACAATAAACATTTTACAAAAAAAGTCAATCACTCCTATTACCCCATATATGCGGGTAATGAGTGCCCATTTAAGACTCATATGTGAAATGGGAGCCATAGTTTTTAATTTTTCCCAAAAATGAAGCTAAACATAATTAAAAAGCAAATTTTAATTGTTAATACAAAGAACTGTTTGTGATATTAAATAAAATTGAACCATTCAAATAAAACAAAGAAATAAAGAGCAAATTATTAAAGAAAAACAAAAGAGTCTAGCCCTTTAAGGATACAAACAAAAAGCACAAATATATGAAGCTGGACTATCGCTGCCAGAATATTCTTCACGTGCCCGGTTTCCGCAATTTCTACATTGATACCACATCTCCCCACTCTTTCTCTTGTCTAAACAAATTGCATATAGAGTTTCCTCTTCTGAATATCAATACTCATCGCAAATTAAATT